>ML792895.1:21105-68411 GCA_009831015.1 Picea engelmannii | reverse complement strand
AGTCTGAGCTATAATTGATAGGTGTGTATTCGGCGTGCAATTTTCATGTGGGTTGGATTAGTTACCAAGTATACATAGGGTTTTATTTTTGTGTGGGTCAATGTAGCTACTAGGATATACATTCGATGAGCGAAGGCGTATTACCAGGTTGAACAGTCGAAGGGCTTAGAGAGCTAGTTTATAGATAGGAGACACAAAGAATAAGAAAAATAGTCTATTTGGACATATCTCATTAATGTATTATTATTCCCTGTCGAAGGTGTAGAGGGACTATAGAGATCAATAAATCGTTGACTTCATATTAACTTTCCCTTTGACTATAATTTTTTTCACAATATCTATTGTTATAACTAGAGAATAGAAAGCATTATTTTTTATATAATAAAAAATATTTGTTTTTCATCATCTCATTGGAAAATAGATTCAAAGTTGTTGTAACAAATATTGAAATTTTGGCTTTCGGTAACTTAAGAGAGAAAATAATTTATAGTGTTTAACTGTCGAAAGTGTAGATGTGAGAAAACGGCCATTTGTCTGTCACGTGCATCACTAAATGTTCTCTACCTGTCATATTCAATCAAATAATGCCGAAATCAGCCCCAAATGCCACAACAGTATAACAGTCCCAAGCCAACTCACGAAAAATCCAAAGACAAGGTTCACGTGAGAATCAAAGAAAAGTACCATATGTTCGAGCATTGAGTCACAATGAGAATGAATGGAAGCCTTGGAAGTGGAACGACCGCATACACCGAGCATTAAGCTTCATGGAGAAAAAGCTCACGAGTCTGGGATTTTTGGCCGTCGAGGATTTGGCCGACGTAGATATTTTAATAACTACAGCCCCGATCCCCAAATTCACTAAAGTATTAAAGGATAATCCACGTTAATTAAATATTAAGAAACATTAACGTTAATAAATCTCATCACAATTTCACGATTCGGGATTTCTCGTGTCAAGCATTATCGAAGTCCCGACACTTAAATCTACAAAAGGTTAAAGATTAATTGCTAATCATGATTAATTAAGAGATTAAGACAAATGATTATTGTCTAATTAATCCCATCGTGATTCATGATTCCTTTCATGTCATAACTCTTGAAGACATGATACTCAAAACCTCGAAACCCGAAAACCCGAAATTGAGACTCTAGTCATATGCAAAATTGTTTTAGAAAAACAAAATTTTATTAGCCATGGAGAGGTCGTTTTCCATGTTCGAATAGTCGATTGACATCTACAAATCTTAATATTTCTAGTGGTGTATTCATAATTTCATTTGGATCTTGGGAAGGTAGTCAAAAGTCCCCCTAAATATAAGGTTTGTTTTCAGAGATGTGACATTTTTTACTGTGTTGAGTCGTCATTTTCAAACGATGATTCTGAGCGACTGGAGTGTCATTTTGAGAAATGGTTGGAGGATTTTGTGTCTAACAAATCTGAGATCATTAGCCTCTCTCAGTGTTCCTACATGTGTCACATATTGGGAGACACATGTTTGTTAAATGTAGATTTGGGGCAAATGAAAACGGATCTCAGGAAACTGAGAGAGATTTTTTCTAAGAATAAACAGATGCACAAAAGCCTCTTTTAGTTTATACACAGCTATCGTGATTCGAGAGATACAGAGCCATAACCACAGCCCAATTTTTCAATAGTTTGGCCCATTTTCTATGGTAGAAATTTTCAAGAATTGGTTGTAACTATTGTTATCTTTTAGATTAGAGAGTATTTCAACCTCAATACATATATGGGGCATATTTTTAAAATGGGGGGAAAGACACAGGAGTAGTACTCCTGGGCTGTAGCTTTCATTTTCAGTTTAATAAAAGATTGCATAAACATGTTTTATCCATATCAGAGATTCATGTGATGTTGCTTGCAGAGTTTGTCCATTTTCTTAGTTTCAATATCACTCCATCTATCTTTTCTTCTCTATTTGTAATTGCTTTGTAATAGAATTCATCCTCTGCTAGATTCTCTGTTGCAGAGTGGTTATAGGTTGTTTCTTACAAAGATCAAGGTTCAAAATTCATCATTTGCTAGATGCTCTATCCCAACCATCTCTTTCCACTGATTTATACTTGGAATTCACTCATCGCTAAGTGCTTCTTGTGTATTGATATGTTTTCTTTTTATTCTGCTGCCATACTTTTATAAATTCTTCTCTTTGTAATCATCTTCTATCCTGCCTTTTCTCCATGGATTTCCATTTCTGAAACACTCTTATTATTTGCTTGATCATTTGACTCCATGCCCAATGGACTACCTCTCGGTCCAACCCATCAACCCTAAAAACCTCAAAACTTTTTGTTACCCACAGATTTGTCTGCTATTAAGCTTATTGGATATCCTATCATGACATATATTTGTGAGATCCCTCTCGGGTTAGAAGGGGAAGCTTCTAATCAAAATTGGTCTGTGGTTATCTTAGAATTTACTTGCACGCAACCCAAATCAAGTTCTGAGTGATAACTTATTTTTTCATTTAAAATGTGCTAAGGCCTGGCTCTATTACGGAACCAACTCTTGCAACAACAGAATTCTTATTTCCAGCTTTATTGTTCCCAATGTTTTAAATGTTTAGATTTAAAAAGTTTTGAGCATCGATGCTCTTTTTAAATTTTTTTATTTTTATTGAATTTTTTACGTACAAAAAGTTTTGAGCATTAACACTCTTTTTGAGGTACTTGAATAGGCCTGAAAACTTAAATGTTTACATAGAACGAGGCCCTTAAACAGGCTTGATAGCCTTAAATTTTTACTTAAATAGGCCTTTTTATCCCCTACCCTAGGGATAACTAAGGATATTATGTCTCAAGGCCCACAGGTCCTAGAAATGGAGTACTGAGAGCCAAATTGACTTGATCCTGGCCCTGGAGATCCCATCCTTCTTCTTCTTCAGCACCTCCACCTTGTCAACAACAAAAACATCCATCCCATCAGCATGGTCTTTCAGTAGCAGTGGGTCTTGCTCCATGAGGTAATGAGTTCGGGTATCATGGTATGTGTCGCTCTAATTCTCAAAACATTTGAATATGTGCATTTTATTCTTTTTACTTCTATCGTGTACTTGGACCTTATGCCTTTCCACTTGTCCACATCTGGGGGGAATGACAGGATGTCCTAATAAGATGTTTCCCATAGGGTTTGATTTTCCACTTGGGGGNCCCACCATACTTACCACTTTTCATCTTTTTCCCTCTCATCCATCCCATACACTGGTCCAAGAATTGGGTTTCCCAAGCTAGTAAAGGGTTGTACCTTACCTTGTGGGAAGAAGGGGATAAAATCCCAAAGGGTAAAATTAGTTGGCAAAATATAAAATCCAAAATAATGAAACCTGCAAATGCTTCACCCAGGGATCCGCAAGAAAGCAATAAAAGGTTTCTCGGCAAGAAACAGAGGGACCCGTAAAAATAATAAAATCGAGACTTAGTTAGAGGATAGGGGTTCTCATCACGAGCCATCCTTCTCATCTCTATGAAATGATTATGGGTAACATTGTCACCATTGGTCAACACGCCAGGGTAGTGTTCCCTAACTAGTCTCTTGAAAGAAAAAGAAATAAGATAAAAAGATAAAAGGCATGAATGGACTTGGAAACATTTTCATCCATGACAAGGTGCAACTCACCCACTTCAGAGGAACCCACAGGTAAGACATACATTCCCCTGTCATAACTGCACCCATTACTCAGACATCCCTTACCACCTCACCCACTTACATGGCCTAGATTTGTCTTCTCTTGGAAACATCCCACATCCAATGAGCATTAGACCAATAGGACATCCTAGCATCCCCTCCAAACTTGGCTTGTAGAATAACATAATGTCTTTGAGCACTTGTCTAGGAAAGGGGGTTTCATGCTCATGTTTAAATAAATTGATTATTAGATGTGATTGACATTGTTATGATCCATGTGACTTATGAGCCCATTGAGGGTGTACTTGTTGTTGTTCCAAGGCCACACTTGACAGATAGGTACACATGGGGAGATGATTAGTTCAGACCTCCACAGAGATAAAATCCCACCAAATTGATGTTGAGACCCCAGCCAAGGGAAGAGATAGACCATAGGTTTACACCAGAGATAGTGGAGGACATTCCACCAGAGACAACTTGATAGGCTGGGACCCAGGGGGGTATTTCCGTTCTCACCATGATGTAAGCCTTGGAAGGCCCATGACATCAGCCATGTGACCCATGACGTTACCCAATGTTTTGGACACTTTGGAGGCAGTTGTGTACCAAGTGGCACATGTGGTTTGATCCAAAGGCCCAAGGAGGCCTACTGTTTTTCTCCTAGAGGGTAAAGTTTCCCTAGAAAGGCCTAATGTCACCCTAAAAGGGCATGAAATCACCTTTTCTACTTGATTTAGGGTTTTATTATGTTGTTTAATGTAAAAACTAGATATTACGTGTAACTTGCCATGTCAGCTTTTTTTATCTAAATCTAGTCATTGATATTGTATAAATAAGAGTTTTTTCCCTTGTATTTTCCATCATCTTTCACTCACACTTGTGAACTGAAATTTGCACCCTAATTAGAGTTTTGTGGCTGAAATTTTAGGCGCACTTGTTGAGGAAGGCTAAATCTTGGAGTATTTTGACAAGTTTCTTGGTTGAATTGTTCAACTAGGGTTTTTCTTGATTATTCTTGATGAATGTAAGTGATATTTGTGCAATTCTTCTTAATTGAATGGTTATAGTCTTATTGATCTCACATTTACATTAAATATTATGAAATTTATTGATTAAGCTCTAGGAAGAATAGCACATGTTATTGTCCTAGCCTCAAAAGCCTTCACCTACTAGATCTTATCAAAAGGCCATTTTTCTTGAATCATTTTCTAAGGCCTTGCCATTGCAACACTTTAGTACCATTTGCTTCATATTATTCGATTTTTCTTCATAATTGAGTTAAGGAGGGAGGAAATTCTACTAAGGCTAAGGGTTACCTACGCCTTAGTAGCTAGTTTCCCCTAGGGTTTGATAATTGGAGCCTTGGGTTACCATGTAATGTACCAGCTTAAAAAATATTTTTCTAGGTGCATTAAAACTCTCCTACTCTGGTATACTTAATCTACTTGCAACTAAAATATTACTGTCAAAATATGACGTGTACTTATTTGGATTATTAGCGAATGAAATAAGATAATTTCCTTTTTCATGAACTCGTGCTTATTATTATTACTCTAACATATGTTACCGCTTGTCAAGAAAAGTTAAGGGGTGGCCTCTTCATGATATTGTGAACTGGTCATGATCATAATATCTATAGTACTCTAGCCTACAAAGTTACATACTTTTATTGGGTTACCCACCATAGCCTTTCACTAGAGTTCCAAATCAATAAATCAAGATACTTTCTCCCTCACATCAAAACTGTAGGGGTTCTTCAGACTTCATTATACAATCTCAAAAAATTCATTCTCTTTCTTAATAAATTCCCTTAATTCTATACAACAATAGCTTACTAAAATATTATTATAGAAACAAACCCATTGTCATAAGTATTCTTATATACGTAGTCATCCGAGGTAACGCATACTTCATTGAGTTTATCCGAAAACATAGTCGGGTGTATTATCCAAAGGGGTTTACCCTTGGTCGTGCACATTCTCTTTTAATAACCATACCCTAACTGAAAAGAACATCCTAATTGTCACAGCATTGGACGTTGTTGCTAGTTTTCTTGTTAACATTTTTTTTTAAACAATAGTTAATGGGCTTTGTTCAAACCAGTTAGGTATCGATAGGGTCACCTGATTTTATGCATTGACACAGAGGTCGGAAACCTATCTGGCATGTCAAATAACTACCCTAGAGCTTACTTTCCATGACGGCTATTAGCACTAACAGTGTTGGTGGCTTTGTTTAATGCACATCTATTACTTGTCTGGCATTACATTGAAATCTCTGGTTAGGAGTTATGGTGTTTCTTGTACAATACTGGTCTAGGTCAATGTGTCCAAAATAGATGCGCCAGGTGTCTATAGTCACATGGCCCAAGGCCTGAGACATATAATCGCCATTACTCTACGATACGGGGGGGCTTGGGCACCTATTATTCAATTTCTCTTTGGCTCTTATGCATCTGTGTGAATATTTTCTGCATTAATCTCTGTAAGACTACTCTGCATACTTTCCATCGACGAGGTGTCCCTATTCTGTGTAGGAAACAACAATGATGGCTTTCAGTCCATTTCCTCCATTACCGGGTAAGTTCTGAAATCTATAACGTATTGAGTTTAACTGTAGCAGAAATAAAATTGATGATCGGTTGTGATCTGTAACTAGTTGTTTAATATTTTTGGATGGGGCCTTTAATTTCGAAAATATCCGCTTTTGGAATACTACTACCCATACTCTATATGACCAACACATTTATAGTCATGGTGGCTTATTGTAATATCCCTCCCATGAGGATAGTCATTCACAAATAAAGGTTTTCACTACTGTAAGCCATTTCACGCAGGCGGTTTCCTTTTAGTTTTCTAAAAAACTCTGGAGATCCAGGAATACTATTAGGTTCTGTCCTCCCTCGTCTCTTTAATAAGGTAGAATTATAATTTAGTGGAAATATTCAAGGTATGTTTACTGTTGAGCTCTTCTATGGTTGGAAACCATTTAATGCAACCCCAATGAATTCAACATACATATTCCTATAGAGAAATCTGTAACCAGATTTTATTTTCATTTTGTTCTAAGATTCTTGTCATTCATGAGGTCACCGGTCAAGACTAGACCTCGATTCTATTATTTAAACTCGCCCCTTTAATTAGTCATTTGTTTACTACATTATATGTAGGTAAGGATACAATTTTAATACTCTATTTGATTTAGTGTTAAATCTTCATGCTATCGGTTTTCACCTCTGGCATGTTGTGGATCTTTTGCATTTTTCAGATTAAAGTTATGAAGTTGTAAATAAATTCCTGTGGTTGCAGTGAGAAATTCTTACTATTGTATAATGTTTTCTTTTTATTTTAACAAAACAACTATTTTTACCCTTTCGTACTTTCATACCATTTCAGGCTTCCATCATGTATATTCCTTGCAGAGTCTTAGATACATTCAAGGGTTTGACCTCACTTTTTGTTCTGTAAAAATTAGATGTTCTATTTGTATTTATTTCTTTTAATTCACATATATGAATGAGAACTTCAACTATCCATAACCCTATCTGGGATTGCACTTTTCCTAAATTTCAAATGTAGGTTTTTAATTAATCATGATAACGAGTATCGAAATCTTAATGGTGGCCTGATTCGGGAACTCTGTAGATCATGGTTTATATTGTGTGTTTTCTTCAAAATTTCAGTTATGCTTTATACATGTTGCCTGTCTAATAATGTTTATTTTTTGATACATTCTGAACAACTGGATATTCAATTTTGGTTGCAAAACTAATGATGGGACCCATGTTTATGTGGTGAGGGTACCCATCAACCATTTCAAAATCCACTTCCCCCCTCCGGTTATGGACCATTCACTCAAAACCGAAGATGGAACAAGGAGCCCCACATCATTTTCAAGCTAAGTGAATGTTCACATGTTAACACTGCAAAGCTTTAATTTCTTGGAAAATCATTTTTTGATAATACTCTACCCTTGATATCCAATTTTCGTTCATTTATTTTCATAACTTTGTCACTGATGTTCTTGGTCTTCTCTTGTGGGACTGTTAACATTCAGACTTCTCGGATTCTGGACAGTGCCTTTGCGCAAAGAGGTACTCGGGTTCCATATTATAGCATTTTAAGAAAAAGACCCCAGGTTCTATTGTAATGTTACGATTCTATCCTAGATTAATATTATCATGGGAATTTTATACTAGCTCCTATAGACGGTTGGTTGTTCATATCTGTAACCATTAAAGAAGGAACAGAGGGGGAATACCCCATAATGCAATGAGATTCACTATTTAAAAGTTATGAATCGCAGTGTGGTGTAGAGTTTCAATGCTCATTTAAGTATTGATCCAACTCTGAAAAATGGAATTATGTTTTATATATTTTCATGTCACTGAATCTTTACTCCTACATTATTGTAATGATACAGACTGTAACTCTCTGCTTCCTTAAAGTAGTCAGATTCAATGGGAAACTTGAATATCCAAGTTATGTGATAACCAAAGTAGTTTTATGTGTATTAGATGCTTATATAACTCTGAAACTCTGTGTAGGAAAAAATATGTATATATATATATGTGTGTGTGTGTGTGTGTGTGTGTGTGTGTGTGTGTGTGTGTGTATATATATATATGCTTCCAGAATTATATTTAGCATTTTTCGAACTGCTAAAATTCCTTAGGTTGATTACCTATATGTACATAATCATATTCTTGTGATGTTAGAATTAATAGAATATTGATTCCATTAATCTTAGATGCATCTTCCAATATATTTACACAATTTAGCTCCATTCACAGCTAACACACACACAAATTTTACTCAACGAATACAATTAAACTGTAAGGGTTTATCCTACAATTTATTCCATTCCATCAATAATTTAATCAACAACACAATTCATCCAGAATTAAATAGATGTATTCTATCAGCCATTTAATCAAAATAACATTCGATCAGGGAAAGAGTAGATGGACATATATGAACAAGTTGTCGAACAACAAATGGAATAGCCAAGTTCCTCCCAACCTTAGAACAGAATAGCCAATCTACTTTCTCTGTTCACCCCCTAGCCTGACCATGAATCCATGAGGAAGAACTCGGGAACTCCTCCTTAGCTATAGTCCTTCAGATCCAGAAAACTTCTCCTTGCCTCACACTCAGAAATTTGTGCTCATAACAGCAAATGGTATTATTTTTCCCAGCATACTCGGCAGTGTCCTGCCTCCTCCCATATGCTATATATGAAAAAGCATCTTGTGCCTAGGTCTTTTCCCCTTGGGAATTTTTGAAACGTTACAAATCCCTGATTTTTAGGGGCTGCCAATGGCCAAATTTCTGATTTTCCACTTGTAACATTCATCTCTACGGTAGTTCCAACATGTTCCCCACTCATGGAGTCATGGTCAACTGATTTTAACCTGGCTATTCCATTTGTCTCTTAGCAATAAATATACAAATATTTATTTCTTACAAGTGTTATAGTAAAAGAGTTCGTTGGGAAAATCAAATCTTTGCCCGATAGTCATAATAATAAATTACAATTAACTAAATTTCAAAATCAGAATTTTCATAAATGGCAATAATTTTCCAATTTCAAATTTACCAAAAACGGAAATAAATTCCTAGGTACTTTCAGACTTCAATAATAATTTATTTTTGGGTGATATTACATACCAACACTCCAATCTATCAATATATCTTGTCCTTGACTCTCCTACTATCATTTTCTTCAACATTTGGGGCCACATCATTGACTCCATTTTCCCTAAAAACACTAGTCTAAGTCTTCTTTTGAGTAATTGATCAAAACAACCATCAAAACCTATTCTTTGAGATTCCTACTAACCATTTCTAACCCTAGAATAGATTAACCTACTAACAATATTGTTTTTGTTACTAAAGTAAGCTACAACCATTAATTGCAGCATTAAAAGCTTGTAAAAGAAATTGAAAAGGCTAATTTATACATTGTCTTGTTTGCTTCTAAAAAATGCTAGTATTATGATTTCAATGGTTAATGATTCTTAGTCATTTTGAAGAAATTTCAAGGCATTTAATGTGAAGTATTTCCTTATAAATATTGTTGTTATAATTTTCTATTTACTTCATTATTATCAACCAATTGCTTTTATTGAAAAACTCTATGGTTTGATGAAGTTATAACCAACAAGTGAACTTGCGAATATATATATAGTTCTTGTTTCTTTGTTTCGGGAAGGTACACTCTGACATATTATCTTTTCATTGGTTATAAAACTAGACTTTCTGATTGGTGGTGACTTTTGAGAGGGGATCTTTATCTATCCAATTGTACTTTTCCTTCTCAAACCCCCACGTCAACAGGGATTTCTCCCCTGGGCCTACCACCCTAAAGAGAAATAGGAATCCTATTGATGTGACAGTGATAGAGTACTCTCAAGTTACACCAATTTTATCTCATTGTACCTTTCCTTTTATCAAAGTACAAATTGTGTGATAAAATTTTGGTGTCATTGTCGGGGAACACTGAGTAAATTTTCCTCAAACGACACTTTTTCGGTAATCCTTTCCTCAAAATCATTTACTTTGCAAATCTTACCTGGCGACTCCACTGAGGGTGATTCTCTTATCCCTTTGATAGTTTGAAGAAAATTATCTGGTGACTCCACTAACCTTTTCCTAGGTGCCACCTTACTCTCGATTATGTGATATTTCCAAGTTATGGGATCATGTCGTCCTAGGAACAAGTGTATCCGATTATTGATTTCAAAAATATTCAAGGATACCTAACTTGTTTTGATACGAAATGGTCAAGAAACCCTCCAATATTTGAAGGGGGCCTCCCAATTTCTCATGTTGTAGAATTCTTGAAGTATATAAGCGGGATATAACTGGGAGGGGCGGATGTTCTAGTAAAATTATTCATAATTTCTCAACCATACTTGTAAAGATAGGTGTATATCATATTTCGTACACCTCATCAGTAGGTTTATTGACTTTCTCAAACCACATTTCCAAACGTATCAAGATGCCCTTAAAAATCTCACAATATCCTTAGAGGACGAAGGATTCACCATTGATATTGTAAAAGATCTCAGGGATGTATATCATGTTCAATACCAAGAACCTTCTAATATGAAAGAAGAGATTTATGAAGGAAATTTTCAACCACTTGAAGAGGAGCAGGATTTCTCCCATGATTTTATAGAATGCATTTAATCTAGAGAAGTGAATTACGAGGATGAAGCAATGGTAATCGCTCCTCCATCTGACGAAGCTCTCCAAGATCTTATCTCTCCTGCACAATATGAAGAGAATGAGGTGAGTCATTTTCCTTTCCAATTTTTTAATGATACCTTATTCTATGATTCATACAGTGAAGAAGAAATGGATCCCCTAGAATAGTTATAATATGTAGACGCATGTCTTCCATTTGATGAAGATATCCAAATAGTTGAATCTCCTGCACAGGAACACATAATCAAGGTGAGTTACTTCCATTTCCAAATTTTTAATGATTCTCTATATTATTATGTGGAAAGTGAAGAAGTGTTGGATGTTCTAACCCCTTCATGATATGATGAAGATGATGACTTTGTTGATAATATTTATGAATTCATACATGTCAGGAAGCGTAAATGGGATGTGATTGGATATGATGGGAATCCCATTTATGACATTGAGGTTTGTTTCCAAAAATTTCCTTTAACTTTACCACATGAAGTTACTAATAAACTTGAAAATTGACAAGAAGGAGATGGTGTGATTACAAACTTGTTTCAGACACCCAAAGATGACCTGGTGCTATATTCTTCTAGTGACTTTCGGTCATACCTTAAATATTCCGATGATTGTTCCTCTGAGCACTTGGATTTATCCCATGAAGAATTATCATCCATCATTGTGATCAGATATTGATAGGAGTAAGGACATCGTTTTCCCAAAGAAGGGTCCTTGTGATAATATTCTCCAGCCACCTTCAATTACTTTATCTTGTTGTGTCATTAAAGGTGTAGCAGGGAAGTATTTATTTTGTATTAATTTTCCTCTGAGGCAAACCCTAGATTTCAAGGGTAGGTTGAATACCTCAAGAAGAAGTTCGTCATCTCATTATTTCAGCCTTGCCTTAATATTTTGTTAGTTATCTTCTAGGTCCTTGCCATTCCTTTCCTAGGATTCAGATTGTGAAGACATCCAAGGTAGTCGGCTTTCAAACCCTTTGAGTCAGTCTCTTGAACCTTTGAATTTTCACAATCCCTTCTTGAAATGGATTGATCACTTTCCTAACAGAATGACTTGGATCCATTTCTTCCCTCCCACCCGCCTCCATGAGCTATACCTTACGATTTCAGATGATACAATACATTCTCTAAATCATGTTATTTTTGTGTTTAACTTATCATTGTTTTGTTTTATGATGAAGCACATAGGTAGATATTGTGAGACATTTCTAGGATGGTTTCACTGGTTATTTGACTACACCTAGCATTCATCCAATAGGTAAGTAGAGGTAAGTAGTTAGGCATTTTCATTCATTTTATATACCATTTGCATTTCATGCTAGAGTAGTTTTTATTTCCATTTGTATATATGCTTGTTTTCATTTTCTGTACTATATATGAGTCGGGGGTGATATCAGCACCCCAAATGATTACTAATAATCATCTGTTGAGATCAAGAAGGTCACAGGTTATGCCAGAGATGTTGAGGTTCTCATGCTCTCTACAGTGAGCACATGCCCCCGAGTTCGAGCCAAATGTTATCCCATAGCTTAGGGATAACTAAGGAGATTATGTCTCGAGGCCCACAGGTCCTAAACATGGAGTATCGAGATCCAGATTGAATTGATCCTGGCCTTGGAGGTCCCATCCTTCTTCTTATTCATCACCTCCACCTTGTCAGTAACAACAAAATCCATCCCATCGGCATGTTCCTTCAACAACAGTGAGTCTTTCTCCATGAGGTAATGAGTCTAGGTATCATGGTATGTGTCACTCTAATTCTCAAAACATTTTAATATGTGCATTTTATTCATTTTACTTCTAACATGTGCTTGGAACTTATTCCTTTCCACTTGTCCACACCTGGGGGGAATGACATGATGTCCTAGTAAGTTGGTTCCCATAGGGTTTGAGTTTCCACTGGGGTGGGGTTCACGAAATATCATCGTTCATTCCCACCATACTTACCACTTTTCATCTTTTTCCCTCTCATCCATCCCATACACTGGTCTGGGCATTGGATTTTGTAAGCTAGCGAAGGGTTGTACCTTACCTTGTGGGAAGAAGGAGATAAAGTCCCAGAGGGTAAAAGTAGTTGGAAAAAGGTAAAATACAAAATAATAAAACCTTCAGATGCTTCGCCTAGGGATCCCCAAGAAAGAAATAAAAGGCTTCTCAACAAGAAACAAAGGGACTCGTAAAAATAATAAAATCAAGACCTAGTTAGAGGATAGGGGGTATCATCATGAGCCATCCTTATAATTTCCATGAAATTCTTGTGGGTAACATTGTCACCACTAGTCACCATGCCAAGGCAGTGTCCCCTAACTAGTCTCTTGAAAGAAAAAGCAATAAGATAAAAGGATAAAAGGAATGAATGGGCTTGGAAACATTTTCATCCATGACAAGGTGAAACTCACCCTCTTCAGAGGTGTTATCACCATAACCATTTTCGAATGGTATCCAAGTGTCAAAATTTTAGCGAAAGGTTGTGTCTCCAAGGAGATATAACAATTTAGAGGAGTAGGCTATATTTGGCGATGTATGGACAAATATGGTGAATGTATAAAGGGTGAGACTTAGTGAACCATAGATCTTAAAAAAGGCCTCGATCAACGACCAAAGTGCATATTAGGGATCGAAATAGCATGAAGTTTAAACAATAGAGGGCAAGCTGGGGAAAACCATCATGGTTTAAATAATGGATACAAGGCACCCTATGAGACACATCGGGGTGAAAAGAGGTTCACCTAAAACCGTCTTCTCCAACCCCTGATGTTGAAGTTGCTGGGTAAATGTGGACCGTAGATATTAAAACACTCTGGATCAATGGTTGAAACCCATATTGGTGATTGGAGTAGCGTGAAGATTAATGAATCAAGGTCGGACTGGGGAAAACCATTGTGGTTTAAATTGTGGACACGTGGCACCCTCAGAGGCACATCAGGGACAAAAGCGGTTTGCCTAAAACCGTTTTCTCCAATCCCCGATGTAAATAGATACCTATAAAAGGGGGACCTCCTGACATGATTTTATGATAACTTGAAACATTCAAACGTTCGGGAATTTGGCGCAAAGCATCCATTTGAAATTCAAGCTCAGAACTAAACCAAATTCGTATTTCTCTTGCTGCTTAATAAGTATTTTCTCCATGGCCGCTAATCCTATTGTCTTATCCGTAAATGAGAAAGAAATCTCCTCCAAAGAAGAAGCCCTAATTGATAGAGACTCCAACATTTTTGACTCAGAGATAATAGTCTCGCCCATTTCTGTGTCCAGATCAAATTTTTTGGACAATGTTGGAACCCACCTACCTTTCCTCAAAGCAGCTCAAGCCTCCATCACCCCTTACGTTGTAGAAATAGTCTTTCCTTTCCATGAATTCGTAAGTTGGTGTGTAGAATGATATTCTCAGGTAGAAAGAGTCATTCTGAATAAATTAGGGTCAGAGGTTTTATGTGAAATAGACAGTTTGTCGCTTCGGTACACCCTTAGTATACCCGAGTCTTCATCCATGGTGTCATAGCCCTTCGAGGAACATAAAATGATCACAATTTATAGAGAATGCCCACCATAAGTAAAAACCTAGTTTCTGCAAACCATTGTTAAGATGAAGCACCATTCAAAGACTCTGTCATTACCTACCAGCTTAAGCGTCATGATCATCGAAGTCCAGTGGGCTTGTTCTCTATTAAGTCAAATTTTAGGATTGGACAATGACAAGTTTGTGGTAGAAGTCATGTGAGGTTTCCTGTTAACTTTCTTTATGTCAGAATATGGTCAGTCAGTCTATGTCAGTTTTGAAAAAATCATTATTGAAAATATGCATCAATAGTTGGTGAATTTCAATTCATTAAGACATTTGAGATATTACACCCATTTGCTGAGAGTATTCCTACAATCTAACAAAACTGAATTTCCTGAGACTGCATTCATTTCAACTGAATGTAAAAGGATAACCATGCTTATCTTCATCAATAAGATTATGTCTAGGGTGTACAATCTTATCTTCGGTTCAGACTTGCCAAGGGTCCTGGAAAAAACGAAAAGTTGTTTACAACCAAATCCAGAGAGCAGGATAGGTGACTGGATGTTGTTCATACAGTCCACGACGATTTGGGTATATGGCTACCAGGAAGGATCTCATATGTTGCCAATCTTTCTGACCCCCATAATCTTTTCTTTGGAGTTCATAATACAAAGGATCATCTCAGAAAATGAGCACTTTTTGAAAGCACACAAGGCTTATAATCTAAAGTTTCCTTTCATAGTAGGTCCCTTTGTGGTGAAGAACAAGTCCTATTTGCCTCATATTCAATCCAAACTCAATGAATTTGTGTTCACAAAGTTGGAAGGAAGAAAATATAACCTGCACCATATCATATCAAAGAGGATATTTCCAAGCAGAGAAGGTCCCTATGAACACGATCATGTCGAAGGATTCGATAATTTGGCCAATCTAGAAACCTGTGTAGATATGGAGGTCACTATGAAGCATGATCTAACAAAACAAATGGAACCAGCTTCCCAGCAAATCCCATCACAGAAACCTTCTCCTAGATTGATTGTCAAATCTTCTAAACTGAGCATCTATAATAAGAGGAGTAGTTCAGAGGCCCTGGGCTCCATTAGCTAGCAAGATATTCTCAAGAAAATGAAAATCACATCATCCTCTCAAATAGTTGACCTGGAAGAAGAAGAACCCAAGGAGAAAACATGCATGGAAATGGTAGAAGGTTAACTAAGAACGAAGAAATAGGTACGGAAAACAAGACACAAACTAAAAGCAACACAAAGGTTTTCAGTAGCAAGAAAAACATATTCATCTAGACACCTGGGGCAGTCTATCCATCCAAGGAAGATTTAATGAACCAGTATGATGTGAAGGGAAATATGGCCAACAGTGAAATAAGAGACCTTTTTCCTGAAGTGGAAAAGAATTTCCAATTTAAAGCTTGCTTTCTCTCAGTTAGAGATGTGGAAAAGAAAACCTTTAACATAGTAGTGGTTGATGATGATAAGGTATCTGAGATCAAAATGCACTATGAAATATTGGTTCCCTTGAAAAAGTAAAGTTCCATAGAAATGCCAGCAATATGCTATATTTTGATTATCTGAGTTTGGGTCTGAGTGTCGCAAGATTGAAAACACATGCACTCAAACTAGATGGACAATTGAAATAGGAAAAGGTATCCAGCAAATCCTGGATGACACAAGTTAAAAGGCTAGAGTCTGAAGGTCCTCAGGGGGTGAAAACTTCTCTGGACAAAAATGATAAGATGATCCAAAGATTAAAGAAAAGGTTGAAGATGTCACCTACAGACCATCCACAAATAGCATAACTGACTTCTTTGGAACAAGAGAAAGAGACATTCAGACAAGAGGCACTCAATTACAAAGCTAAAGTGCTACAGTTGGAAAAGGAGAAAGAAAATTGGTCAAAATAACAGGGTTTCAAAAGAAAATTGGTCAAAAGAACAGGGTCAAAAGAAAATTGGTCAAAAGAACATCAGATGTGGTTTTCATTACACCTACTAATACAGAGGCTATATCTAGCACTGAAGGGTTGGTCCAAGCTATGTCCCAGGTAAGCATCAAAACGGGGGAGATCAAAGGTCTCAGCAAAGTTATAGAAAATTTGAAACAAGAGATGAAGGCGAAGGATGAGAAGATGGTTGAACTTCATAGAGATAATCAAGATTTGCAAGAGAGAGTGAGAAAAATGAAAACCAGGCTAAAGGAAAAAAGATTATTGCAAGGAGACAAACATGTCATATGGGATGTTATTGTTGCAGAAGCTGCTAAATTCATGGTCTAACTAAAATTTATAAATAAAAAAGACAATGTGACTGCTACAACTCGAAGAAGGTGTGTTGTTTCTAATGAAGTGTTATCCGAGAAGCCCTCAGAATGGCCCCAAAATGCTATTGAATTTCTAAATTCTGTGCCAACTACTGATCTTCAAACTATCTAGGTAAAATATAGAACCACATTGATCATTTCATCTAGGAAAATCATCACCAAGCATAGCCTTCTCAGATCAGTCCAAAACAAAGCTATGCAAATGGAGCATAACATACATGAATTTAAAGATGCATTTGAACAATTGTTTATCAAAGTCCTCCCATCATTTTGGAATGGCAAAGGTTCATTATACAATCAAGAATATTACAATACTCTCCTCATGCAATGTAGAATGGACCATTCTAAATTTGAAGCTATAGAAGAAAGGCTGAAAGGCCCAAGTCTGGTAGAATATTTGGCTACAGAATTCGAAATTTTGAATAAGTTCAAAATAGTAAAAGTTGGCATGCCGACTATGTCCTATGCCACGTGCATCGACTTGGACATTTTGATTAAAGAGATGATGGATTTCAAAATCCCCCTGATTCGCAATGGAAGGAAATCATGCAGCTAGGTAAGACAAAGTGCAATATCACTGGAGCCAGTCAGTGATCCCCAAATGTCATTAGATTTGTAGATCCGACAAAATTCCATAGCGAGACATATGGCGTGAAAGAAACTGAACAAAAAGATAAATTTCCCATAATTTTGGAAGCGTTTTATTTTGTCAATCATTGTAAATCATTTCGTATACCAAAATTGTCAGTCAAAACTATTTGGAAGTTGAAACTCTTCAGTTTCAATTATTTTGATCAAGTTGTATAAGTATTGGGTCACTTGAGCCCGCACGGGTGTAGACGGATTGGCAAGTGCCGTGTAAATGGAAGGAAATTTGTAAAATGAGGTCTCATGTTCGATTCTCACCCGGATTTACTCGTGCGCCATTCTTGCGGGCTGGGTGGTTGCACCTGGGGTTATAGTGGTAGCCGACAGGGATCGACCCCGTGTCACGCGAGTACGAGAACCGCGAGTTGACGATTCCCCCAGTAAAAAAAAAAAAAAAGTATTGGGTCACTTGAATGAATTGGCATAAGTGCAAGAGCACCTTTTGGTTGTATCAAACTCTATTTGTAAATTTTCTGAATCTGAATTGAATATAAATGCAGAAGATTTTGAAGTCTCTATGAAAATATTCTAATGGGTGGTGATATGATCTTTGTTTCCTTTCATCGTATTTATTTCCTGTGACCTATTACTTCATTTACATTTTCTTCTATTTAAATTGGATAGTTAAAAGCCCTGAATTCATCCCTTGATGCTCTCTTCTAAAACAATTTAAACTGTGTGTGTTTCTTCCTAACTAATTCAGAATTCATTTTATTAATGCTCTGATGAAGTTACTTATTTTTCCCCTTTCCTCTTACACTCTGCAAATATTATTTACAAATCAGATTCATTTCCACATTTATCCTTTATCCTCTGGAGAGTTCTATTGGCCAATCAATGTTTTCATTCATTTTCAGAATTTTGACTCCATAGCCCTGAGTGTTCCTCCTCTTCTTGGCCAACAAATTTTATAAAAAAACCCCAAACCAAACCAAATCTAGCCAGTGATTTCCAAAGATATATCAAGTGACATGAGAGAGCCCTCTCTGAGTTGAGTAGGTTAGTGCCTCAGCTCTAAAGAAGGTTGAAATAGTTACCTCTCTCATTTTTCTATTCATCCAGACAAAATTTACATAGTGCTAACATTCTGGCGTCGTTGTCGAGGATGAAATTGAAAAATATTCCTTGGGAAAATGATTTAAAACTCTAGTTTGATTCCTGAGGGTGATAGTGGATCAAATACCTTATTGGCTGAGATTAGTTTTACCCTGGTGAATTTGTTATTCAGTGACCAGTTGCACCACACCTTGTGAGATAGAAATACTGGCTCCTAAGAAAGTTCAGAGCAGGAGAGATCCAAACCCAGAAGCTGCAATCCCTGTGTCTAACCCTGAGAAGCTTGTATGCCGAAGAAAAGAAAGGCTCGTGACCCTAGTTTTGCACCCAAACCGATATATGTCCTTTCCTAGGCACAGATTTACTATCATTGAAGCCCTTGTATTCGACGTGAAAATTGAACAATCCTTATTCAGAACTAAGTCTAAATCTTGTCTAAATGAGACCATCTTTGACGAAAAGTGATTCCAAGATCTAGTTTTAGCCGCATCTGTCAAGCCTATAGTGACCCTTGCTCAGAACCAACATCCACTTCGACCCCTCACAGCAGTCATGGTGGCAAGATTTTCTCCCCTCACACTACCTTCTCAACTACATGACCTGCCTCAAGACTACAATCTAAGGATTAAACTATATGATGTCGAAGGTAACATATCAGCCCAAAAACATCTAGACTGGTTTAATGATTTCATAGACTTGGAAGAAGTGGACTATGAAGATGTGAGGATGAGAATGTTTACAAAAATCCTTGCGGGATATGTGAGGAAGTGGTTCAGAATCCTTCCAGCATGCAATATCATAGATTTTGAAGCCTTTGAGACAAGCTTCCTTTCAAAATGGGGGGATAAGAAAAATCCCCTTCAGTTGTTGACCCAGTATAACAATATGAAGAGATCACCTGATGATATGGTACATGAGTTTTCGGAAAGATTCATGAAGGTGTATAATGTTATTCCTAATGAAGTAAACCCCCCCCAAGGTAGCTCATCTCAAATATGTTGATTCTTTTGAAAGTGACATTGCTTTATTATTAAGAGAACGAAGATCTACCACATTGGACGATATGATGACTAATGCTATAGAGGTATAAGTGAACATAATGGCTTCACGGAAGATGAAAAATAATGTTGTAAGAGACACAAACAAATCTCAATACAAAGCACAGCCTTCAACATCTCAAACTTCAGAAGAAAGATTCGAAGTGATGATGAGAAACATGGAGCGGATGATGGAAAGGATGACCCTAGGAAATAGGCCTAACCCTAGAGAACAGGTTGATTGTCCACCCAGAAATCTGATAGGACTAGCTATTCCACATATTAGGCTAGGAAATCAGGGAAATCAGGCCAATCAAGCAGATCCAACGAATATAAGAAACCAGGGAAATCAGGGAAATCAGACAAATCAGGGAATCAAGGGGAACAACAAATCAGGCCTCCCTTCCAAAATAATTATGTAAATGAGGGTTATGATGTATATTTCAAAGATAACATGAAATGGTGTGATGATAAATAGACATAGGTATTTTTGACCAAATAAGAACATGACCAATTCATGGATGCAAGTGAGAGCTTTCTGCAAGATGAAGAGGAAAGGGTATCAGTAGAAAAATAATATTATGAGACCGGATTACAAAATGCCATCATGCAATTCCAAGGGAAATATAACCTCTGAAATCAAAAAGTACCGCCAAACCCTCCAAAAGTTAATCCTCCAAAAGGAAACCCCTCCAAAGAAGCTCATAACAATGTACCTTCTTCTAGTTAGACCAAAAAAAAATTTGTTGCAAAAGATTCAGCTGCAAAGGACTCCACTATGAAAGATTATGTTGCGAAGGATATTGTGGAAAAGGGGAAATGGAAAGAAGAACCTCAGAAGAAAATATTGACAAGAAGATTAACGGTCACCAAAGAAGTAGAAAAGTCTCCATCATCTTTCTATTTCGAAAGTGAGATGGCTAAGATAAAAATTTCGGTACCATTTAATAATTTGATCAAGAATAGTGAATACAAAAATCAAGTCATCAATATGCTTAAAATGGGACAGACCTATGATACCCTAAACATAGAATATGATCACCCAACTATCCTATTTGGGCCAAGAGTAGAAGAAAGTGGTGAAAATGAAGAAGTCCCTCTGTTTTATGTCAGTTTGAAAATCTATGACATGATTCTGCACAACACTATGCTGGATTCTGGAGTATCACACAACCTGATACCAAAAGTGGTCATGGACCAATTAGGTCTCGAGGTCACAAGACCTTACAAAGACATGTTCTCCTTCGATTCAAGAAAGGTAAAATGCCTTGGCATGATCAAAGACATGGTGGTTTCTTTGGCACAAATCCCAGCGAAGAATATGGTGATGGACGTAGTGGTCACTGATATCCCTCCATTATTTGGTATGTTTTTTTCCATATCATGGACTGCAAAATTAAAAGGAACTCTCTAGATGGACATGTCTTATGCTACTATTCTCGTCTTTGGTTAGGATAGACGACTATACAGGGAGGTTTTGGTTAAATATATGGTCAGCAATAAATCACAGCCTAGCAATCATCCTATCTATTCAGTGGAGACTAAATTAGGATCTTCCATCTTCTTCAATGGCATGTGCTCCGAAGAAGAAGAAACACAAGTTGTTTTAGCTGACAAAGATGAGCTTAAAGGGAAAATGGAGGAACTTTCAGAGAAGCAAGAAGATGCACAAGATCAGTTATGGAAGATTAATTTCGATGGATATGCCTCTAGATAAGGAGCTGGAGTTGGTGTATGGATCAACCACCCCAAAGGAGACACAAAATTGTGTTCCTACAAACTTGTTTTTGAATTCACTAATAACATGGTCAAATATGAAGCGTTGATATTGGGATTGAAATTTTTAGATGAGCTAGGTGCCAAAATAATTGTTGTACATGGATATTCTGATCTAATTATAAATCAAATCAAAGGCATATACTAAGCAAAACATCCCAAATTGAGGGATTATAGGAATCTGGTACTAGAACTCCTTGAGAAATTTGAAGAATGCAATCTATCAGCAATTCCAAGAGAGCAGAATCATATTGTTGACTCTCTAGCCACTTTAGCAGTAGTTTTTAGAGTCCCAATTTTCCCTGAGAAAAGATACAAGGTGGAGGTGAATTATAGGCCAATATGAAGCACTAGCAGGTCTTCGAAAATGACAAGAAGATAGAAAGCTTCCTCAAAATGGAGAACGAGTTCGAGAATTTGAACATTGATGATGAATATTGCAATGATGAGGTAGATGCAGTCACTTTCATGAAAGAAGGATGTTTTGACAATCAGATTGTTGGCAGAGATATTGTTTAGCTAAAGAGTAATATCATCCCCAAGGTTCTAGTACCATTAGAGAAACTTTTTGATAACAATGACGTAGCCAAAATTCTGAAGATCGCAGTAGATGAAGGGAATGTGGAAGATTGAAATATTGGGAGTCTAGAAGATTCAAAGATCGTGAAGTTGTCCAAGAAGCTCAACCCTGAAGTCAAAGAGAGGTATTTCAAATTAATGAAATAATTCCCCGATGTTTTTTCTTGGAGCTATGATGATCTAAAAGTCTATGATACCAGTATAATCCAGCATGTTATCCCAATTAAAGAAGATCACAAGCCATTCAAACAAAAATTAAGAAGAATAAACCCTCTATTGTTACCATTGATAGAAAAGGAAGTAAATAAATTGTTTGAAGAAAAAATCATAGTGTCCCTGAGGTTTTCCAAATGGGTGGAAAATCTGGTACCAGTCCGGAAAAAGAGTGGAGAAATTAGGTTGTGTGTAGACTTCAGGAATCTAAATAAGGTGTCTCTAAAGGAAAACTATCCATTGCCTAAAATGGATCACATTATACAGAAGGTACTGGGATCCCAAAGGATGTCGATGCTAGATGGTTGCTCTGGATATAATCATATTATGGTGCACCCTAATGACCAAGAAAAGACTACATTTACTACACCATGGGGAACGATTATGTATGCAAAAATGCCTTCTGGGCTTATGAATGCAGGGGCGACATTTCAAAGAGCTATGGATATATCTTTCATTGACGAAAAGGATAAATTTATTGTTATCTACCTTGATGACATTACCATGTATTCTGCCTCAGATGAAGAACACCTCAAGCATCTCAGGAGGGTGTTTGAAAAATGCCTAAAATTTGGCATATCACTAAATCCAAAAAAGTCAATTTTTTCCATGGAAGAAGGGAAGCTCTTAGGATACATTATTTCAAAGGAATGGATAAAGGTGGACCCCAACAAGGTCAAAGGTATATTGAAAATTGGTATGCCCAGAAGAAAAAAGAAGGTACAATCTTTCCTAGGGAAAGTAAACTTTTTGAGAAGGTTTATCCTGAATTTAGCCGAAATCATAAAACACATCACCAACATGCTAAAAAAGGGAAATGAAATAAAATGGATTCCTGAAGCAAGAAAGTCATTTGAAGACATCAAGGTGGCATTGACAAAGTCTCCTATATTGGCCAGCCCAAATTTTGAGAAACATTTCATATTGTTCTCATTCGCCTCAGAACACACAATTGAAGGTGTATTACTCTAGAAAGATGATAAAAGTTTTGAGAAACCCATAGAATACTACAACAAAACATTCAAAGATGCTCCTTTAAAATATGATATCATGGAGAGGCAAGTGTATTCTTTGGTCAAAGCATTGAAAGAATTCAGGGTTTATATCCTACATTCACATACCACGGCTTATGTTCATAGTAGTTCAATGAAGGACATCTTAACACAACCCAATCTTGAAGGGAAGAGGAGAAAATGGATTGCAGTACTGTTAGAATACGGTATTGAAATCAATCCCACGAAGTTGATCAAAGGACGGGGACTTTCTAGACTCATGGCACAAACAAACTATGAACTCTTGGGAATAAATTTCACTGCAGATATGTTAGACCTTGTAGTAGAAGAAGAAAGGGTGAATCCACAAATATCTCAGAAGTTTCTTGACTCTTCATGGTATGTAGATATCACTTTTGTGTTGAAAAATCTGCAAGCTCCTCCTGAGTATAGTAAAACAAAGGCTAGATTTTTAAAACTCAAGGAAGAAAAATTGTGTATAGTAAATGAATTGTTGTACTGGAAGATCTAGGGGGGAATTTTATTGAGTTGTTTGACAGAAGATGAAGCAGAGAAAACCATCAAAGAGTTCCAAAAAGGTGAATGCAGAGGTCATCATTATTGGAAGATGACTGTGCACAAAATTTTGAGAGTTGGTTTTTATTGGCCTAGAATTTTTCCTGATGTTTATAAATAATTTTAAAAGTGCCATGAATGTAAAATCTTTGATGGAAAAGGAAAATTGCAGTCTCTGCCGCTAAAACCCATTTTCGTAGAAGCTCCTTTCAGACAATGGGGCCTAGATTTTATAGGGGAGATACATCCACAGTCCTCAGCTTAACACAAATGGATCTTGACTACAACAGATTATTTTACTAAGTGGATCGAAGCCATCCCTACCAGACAGGCTACAAATGATGTTATCATTCTGTTCCTACAAGACAATATCCTGTCCAGATTTGGATGCCTGATCAATATTATAACAGACAATGCAGTGGCCTTTAAGTCTAAAAAATTTGAAAAAGTATGCAATGATTACAACATTACTCTTGGTCATTCCACATCATATTATCCTCAAGGGAACAGATTGGTTGAGTCCTCGAATAAAATCTTAGTCAGAATGATCAAAAAATTGTTGCAAGAGAACAAAAGGGCGTGGCACAAAAAACTCATTCATGCGTTGTGGGCTGATAGGATATCCCCAAAAAGAGCTATTGCCACATCTCCTTTCCAGATCATTTATGGTACAGATGTTATTTTTCCTACTACATTGGGATTGTCGATGATGAAGTTGTTGCAGGAGCAAGAAGCAGAAACAAATGCTAGTCGGAGGAGAGATGATGAGCTCATCAGCATACAACAGACCAGAGAAAAAGCCTTCAATAACGCTCAACTTCATCAAGACAAGATCAAAGAAGATTTTGATAGACATAACAAGGTAGATGAATTCAAACCAAGATACTAGGTACTAAAATGGGATGTCAGAAACGAAGATAAAGGTTAACATGGAAAATTCGATAACCTATGGTTGGGTCCGTTCAAAGTCTCAGCTTACCGTGGGAGTAACGCCTATTTGTTGGAAAAAAGTAATGGAGAATTTGCTAGAGGAGGGCCTGTGAATGGCAGGTTCCTCAAGCCTTACATTGTTTGAAAAAGCATCACCCCAACATTCATTGTATATAATCGTTCTACATTTTCCTTTACGCATGAAAGATTTAAATAAAGGCAATGTAGTTGAAGATCGAGGTGAAGTCCCCAAGCTATGCTGGGAAGATTGTAAGTTTTCAAATAAAAATCAGTAGATTCATATCACATTGATAAATTGCATCCTAATGGGAAGGCACTTAGTCTACATTTCTTTTCTACCTCACAAGAAGGATAACATCCCCAATAGGAGCCAATGTTATCACTATAACAATTTTCAAATGGTATCCAAGTGTCGGAAGTTTAGAAAAAGGTTGTGTCTCCAAGGAGATATGATAATTTATAGGACCAAGATATATCTGGCGATGTATGGACAAATATGGTGAAATTATAAAGGGTGAGACTCAGCGAACCATTGATCTTGAAAAAGGCTCGGATCAACGACCAATGTGCATATCGGGGATCGAAATAGCATGAAGGTTAAACAATCAAGAGCGGATCGGGGAAAACCATCATGGTTTAAATTGTGGACATGTGGCGCCCTCTGAGACACATCGGGGCGAAAAGAGGTTCACCTAAAACTGTCTTCTCCAACCCCTGATGTCAAAGCTGCTGGGTAAATGTGGACCGTAGATCTTAAAACAACCCGGATCAATGGAGGAAACCCATATCGGTGAATGGAGTAGTGCGAAGATTAATGAATGAAGGTCAAGATGGGGAAAACCATCATAGTTTAAATCATGGACATGTGGCACCCTCAAAGGCACATCAGGGCGAAAAGAGGTTCACCTAAAACCGTTTTCTCCAACCCTTGATGTAAATAGATACCTATAAAAGGGGGACCTCCCGACATTATTATATGATAACTTGAAACATTCAAACGTTCAAGAACTTGCCACAAAGCATACATTTCAAATTCAAGCTCAGAACTAAACCAAATTCATGTTTCTCTCACTTCTTCATAGGTATTTTCTCCATGGTCGCTAATCCTGTTGTCTTGTCTATAAATGAGAAAGACATCTCCTCCAAAGAAGAATCCCTAATTGATAGAGACTCTGGAATTTTCGACACAGAGATAACAATCTCGCTCATTTCTGTGTCCAGATCAATTTTTTTGGACAATGTTGGAACCCGCTTACCTTTCCTCGAAGAAACTCAAGCCTCCATCACCCCTTACGTCGTAGAAGTAGTCTTTCCTTTCCCTGAATTTGTAAGTTGGTGTGCAAAAATATATTCTCAGGTAGAAAGAGTCATTCTGAATAAATTAGGGTCGGAGGTTTTATGTGAAATAGACAGTCCATCGCCCCGACACACCCTCAGTATACCCGAGTCTTCATCCATGGTGTCAGAGCCCTTCGAGGAACATAAAATGATCGCAATTTATAGAGAATACCCACCAGAAGTAAAAACCCAGTTTCTACAAACCATTGTCAAGCCCGAGCACCATTCAGAGAGTCTTTCATTACCTGCAAGCGTAAGCGTCATGATCATCGAAGTCTAGTGGTATTGTTCTCTATTAAGTCAAATTTTAGGATTGGACAATGACAATTTTGTGGTAGAAGTCATGTTAGGTTTCTTGTTGAATTTATTTATGTCAGAGTCTGGTCAGTCAGTCAGTGTCAATTTTGACAAATTTATTATTGAAAATATGCATCAACAGTTGGTGAATTTCAATTCATTAAGACATTTTAGATATTACACCCATTTGCTGAGAGTATTCCTGGAATATAACAAAACTGAATTTCCCGAGACTGCATTCATTTCAACTAAATGGAAAAGGATCACCATGCTTATCTTCATCAATAAGATTATGTCGAGGGTGTACAGTCTTATCTTCGATTCAGACTTGCCAAGGGTCCTACAAGAAATGAAAAGTTGTTTACAACCAAATCCATAGAGAAGGATAGGTGACTGGATGTTGTTGATACAGTCCACAATGATTTTGGTATATGGCTACCAGGAAGGATCTCATCTTTTACCATTCCTTCTAACCCCCAAAATATTTTCTTTGGAGTTCATAAGACAGAGGATCATATTAGAAAATGAGCACTTTTTGAAAGCACACAAGGATTCTAATCTAAAATTTCCTTTCATAGTAGGTCTGTTTGTGGTGAAGAACAAGTCATGTTTGCCTCAGATTCAATACAAACTGAATGAATTTGGGTTCACACAGTTGCAAGGAATAAAATACGACCTGCCCCATATCATATCAAAGCAGATATTGGCAAGCAGAAAAGGTCGCTATGAACACGAGCATGTTGAAGGATTTGATAATTTGGCCAATCTAGAAACATGTTTAGATATGGAGGTCACTATGTAGCATGATCTAACAAACCAAACGGAACCAGCTTCCGAGCAGAGCCCAACATAGAAACCTTCTCCTAGATTGATTGTCAAAGCTCCTAAAATTAGCGTTTATAATAAGAGGAGCAGTTCAAAGGCCCTAGGCACCAATAGTCAGGAAGACATTCTTAAGAAAATGAAAATCACATCATCCTCTCAAATAGTCGATCTGGAAGAAGAAGAACCCCAGGAGAAAACATGCATGGAAATGGTAGAAGGTGTAACCAAGAACGAAGACGCAGGTATGAAAAACAGGACACAAACTGAAAGCAACACAAAGGTTTTTAGCAGCAGGAAACACATATTCAACCAGACACCTAGGGTAGTTTATCAGTCCAAGGAAGATTTAATGAACCAGTACGTTTTGAAGGGAGGTATGGCCAACAGTGAAATAAGAGACCTTTTTCCTGAAGTGGAAAAGACTTTCTAGTTTAAAGCTTCCTTTCTCTCAGTTGAAGATGTGAAAAAGAAAACATTTAACATAGCAGTGGATGATGATGATAAGGTATCTGAGATCAAAATGCACTATGAAAATATTGGTGCCCCTGACAAAGTAAAGTTCCACAAAATCTTTAGTGATATGGTATATTCTGATTATCTGAGTCTTGGTCTGAGGGTCACAATATTGACAACACATGCACTCAAACTAGATGGACAATTGAAACAGGAAAAGGAATCCAACAAAGCCTGGATGACACAGGTCAAAAGGTTAGATTCTAGAGTTCCTCATGGGGTAAAAGCTTCTCTAGACAAAAATGATAAGATGATCCAAAGCTTAAAGAAAAGGTTGAAGATGTCACCTATAGACCATCCACAAACAACATAACTGACTTCTTTGGAACAAGAGAAAGAGACATTTATACAAGAGGCACTCAATTACAAATGTAAAGTGTTGCGGTTGGAAAACGAGAAAGAAAATTGGTCACAACAACAGGCAACAACATCAGATGTGGCTGCCATTGCACCTACTAATACAGAGGCTAGATCTAGCACTGAAGGGTTGGTCCAAGCTATGTCCTAGGTAAGAATCAAAATGGGGGAGATCAAAGGTCTCAACAAAGTTATAGAAAAGTTGAAACAAGAGATGAAGGTGAAGGATGAGAAGATGGTTGAACTTCACAGAGATAATCAAGATTTGCAAGAGAGAGTGAGCAAAATGAAAACCAGGCTAAAGGGAAAAAAATTATTGCAAGGATCCAAACATGTCATATGGGATGTTATTGCTGCAGAAGTTGGTAAATTCAGGGTCTACCTAAATTTTATAAATGACAAAGACAATGTGGCTGCTACAACTCAGAACATGTGTGTTGTTGTTAATGAAGTGTTAGCCAAGAAGCCCTCAAAATGGGCCCAAGATTCTATTGACTTGCTAAATTCTGTGCCAATTGTCGATCTTGAAACTATCGAGGTAAAAGACAGGACCACATTGATCATTTCAGCTAGGAAAATCATCACCAAGCATAACTTGCTCAAATCGGTCCAAAACAAAGATATGCAAATGGAGCACAACATACAGGAATTTAAAGATACATTTGACCAATTGTTTATCAAAGGCCTCCCATCATTTTGGAATGGTAGAGGTTCATTATACAATCAGGAAGATTACAATACTCTCCTCATGCAATGCTGAATGGACCATTCTAAATTTGAAGCTATAGAAGAAAGCCTAAAAGGCCCAAGTCTGGTAGAATATTTGGCTACATACTTCGAAATTTTGAATAAGTTCAAAATAGTAAAAGTCAGCATGCCGACTATGTCCTATGCCAGGTGCATTAACTTGTATATTTTGATTAAAGAGATGATGGATTGCGGAATCCCCTCTAATTTGAAATGGAAGGAAATCGTGTGGCTGGGTAAGACAAAGTGCAATATCATTGGAGCCAGACAGTGATCCCCAATTGTCATCAGATTTGCAGATTCGACAGAAGACCAGTGTGAGACAAATGGCATGAAAGAAACCAAATAGACAAAGAAATTTCCCACAATTTTGGAAGTGTTTTATTTTGTCAATCATTGTAAATCATTTCATATATTGAAACTCTCAGTCAAAACTCTTTTGGAAGCTGAAACGCTTCAGTTTCACTTATTTTTATCAAGTTGTATAAGTATTGGGCTACTTGAATGAATTAATGTTGGCAGAAGTGCAAGAGCACCTTTTGGTTTTATCAAACTCTATTTGTAAATTTTTTGAATCTGAATTGAATATAAATGCAGAAGATTTTGAAGTCTCTATGAAAAGATTATAATGGGTGGCGATATGAGCTTTGTTTCCTTTCATCGTATGTATTTCCTATGACCTGTTACTTCATTTACATTTTCCTCTATTTAAATTGGATAGTTAAAAGCCCAGAATTCATCCCTTGATTCTCTCGACTGAAAGAATTCAAATTGTGTGTATTTCTTCCTAACTAATTCATAATTCATTTTATTAATGCTCTGATGCAATTACTTGTTTTTCCATTTTCCTCTTACACTCTGCAAATATTATTTACAACTCAAATTCATTCCCTCATTTATCCTTTATTCTCTGGACAGTTCTATTGGTCAATCAATCTTTTTCATTCATTTTCAAAATTTTGACTACATAGCCTTGAGTGTTCCTCCTCTTCCTGGCCAATTTTTTTTATAAAAACCCCCCAAACTAAACCAAATCTAGCCAATGATTGCCAAATATATATCAAGTGACACAATAGATCCCTCTCTCAGTTGACCAGGCTAGTGCCTCAAGTCTAAAGCTGGTTGAAATAGTTACCTCTGTCATTTGTCTATTCAGGCAGACAAAATTTACAGAGTGATAACAAGAGGCACCCACAGGTAAGCCATACATTCCCATGTCATCACTCCACCCGTTTCTTAGACATCCCTTACCACCTCACCCACTTACATGGCCTAGATTTGTCTTCACCCAAAAACATCCCACATCTAATGAGAATTATCCCAATAGGACATCCTAGCGTCCCCTCCAAACTTGACTTGTAGAATAGCATAACGTCTTTGAGAACTTGTCTAGGAAAGGGGGTTTAATGAACATGTTTAAATAACTTTATTATTAGATGTGATTGGCATTGCTATGATCCTTGTTTCTTATGAGCCCATGGAGGATGTACTTGTTGTTGTTGCAAGGCCACACCTGAAAAACAAGTACACATGGGGAGATGATTAGTTTGGACCTCCATAGGGATAAAATCCCACCAGATGGATGTTGAGACCCCAGCTAGGGGCAGAGACAGACCTTGGTTTGCACCGAAGAGAGAGGAGGGAATTCCACCTAAGGAAAACTAGCAGGCCTGGACCCAGGGGGTCTTTCGCTTCTCACCATGATCTAGGCCTCGAGAGGCTCATGATGTCACCCATGTGATCCATGACATCATCCAACATTTTGGACACTTTGGAGGCATTTGTGTGCCAAGTGGCACATGTGGTTTGATCCAAAGGCCCAGGGAGGCCTAACGTTTTTCTCCTAGAGGCCAATGTTGCCGTAAAAAGACCTAATGTCACCCTAAAAGGGCACGATGTCACCTTTTCTGCTTGATTTGGGGTTTTAATGTGTCATTTAATGTAAAAATTGGATATTACATGTAACTGGCCATGTCGTCCTTTTTTACCTAAATCTGGTCATTGATATTGTATAAATAAGGCTTTTTTCCCTTGTATTTTTCATCATATTTCACTCACACTCGTGAGGACTGAAATTTGCACCCTACTTAAGGTTTCTTGGCTGAAATATTAGGCACACTTGTTGAGGAAGACTAAATCTTGGAGTATTTTGACAAGTTTCTTGGTGGAAGTGTTCAACTAGGGTTTTTCTTGATTATTCTTGATGAATGTAAGTGATATTTGTACAATTATTCTTAATTGAATGGTTATAGTCTTATTTATCTTGCATTTACATTAAAGATTATGAAATTTCTTGATTAAACCCTAGGAATACTAGAACATGTTATTGTCCTAGCCTCAAAATCCTTCACCTACTAGATCTTTTCAAAGGGACATTTTTGTTGAAGCATTTGCTAAGGCCTTTCCATTGCAAGACCTTAGTACCATCTTCTTCATCTTAGCCAATTTTTCTTCATCATTGAGTTAAGGAGGGAGGAAATTCTACTAAGGCCTAGGGTTACATACACCTGAGTAGCTAGTTTCCCCTAGGTTTTGATAATTGGAGCCTTGGGTTACCGACACTCCAATCTATCAATATCTCTTGTCCTTGACTCTCCTACTATCATTTTCTTCAACATTTGTTTCCACATCATTGACTCCATTTTCCCTAAAAGCACTAGTTTAAGTCCTATTTTTAGTAATTGATCAAGACAACCATCAAAACCTATTCTTTGAGCTTCCTACTAATTGTTTCTAATGCTATAATAGCTTAACCTATTAAAAATATTGTTGTTGTTACTAAAGTAAGCTACATCCATTAATTGCAGAATTAAAATCTTCTAAAATCAATTGAAAAGGTTGACTTATACATTGTCTTGTTTGCTTCTAACAAATGCTAGTATTATGATTTCAATGGTTAATTATTCTTATTCATTTTGAAGATATTTCAAGGCATTTAATGTGAAGTATTGCCTTATAAATATTGTTTTTATAATTTTTTGTTTACTTCATTATTATCAGCCAATTGATTTTATTGAGAAAGTCTATGGTTTTCTAAAGTGCTAACTAGCGAATGTACTTGCAAATATATATAATTAATGTTTCTTTCTTCCGAGAAGGTACACTCTGACATATTATATTTTCATTGGTTATAAAACCGAACTTTCTGATCGGTGGTGACTTGTGAGAGGGGATATTTATCTGGCCAATTTTACTTTTCCTTCTCAAACCCCTAGGTCACTGGGGGCGTCTCCCTTGGGCCTACCAACCTAAAGATAAAGATGAATCCTATTGAGGTGACAATGATAGGATACCCTCAAGTTACGCCAATTTTCTCTCCTTCTACCTTTCCTTTTATCAAAGTACAAATTGTGTGATAGCATGCCTGTCAGAGTACATTTTTCCTCCAATTTTTGCATACAATCTTGCAGTGAATTTGGGAAATATTGTTGTCCACCGCCACTCGCATAGTCATCATATGTTTCATATTTCTTCTATGTTGGGAATGAAATTTAGTCATCATTGAAGATACATATATTCTTTATTGGTTCATTGGTTGTTGCTTATTCACTAGTTCATTGGTTCGTTGGTTGCTGCTTGTTTTTGTTTGGTTCAACTTTGCAAGGTTGAAGTTATGCAGCTACAGTTGGACCTTTTGGTGCTTGCTCACTGTTTTTTTTCTTGTTTCTTGCTTTTGTTTGCTTCAAATTTTCAAGGTTGCAGTCCTGCACCCGTAGTTGTAGCTTTTTTTCCAATTTGCAGGGTTCAAATCCTGCACCCGCAATTGAACCTATGATTCTGTCGTTTCTCATTGATGAGTAAGTTTCATTCGTATTTTTTGTTTACTATTTAATTTTTACAGTTTGCAAGTAATAATGTTTAAGTATTTATTCATCATTCATATCCTGCAGACTTTACATAAAGACTGGCATATCTTTCCCCTTGCTCTTAAATTTCCTCCAATTTTTTCGCCAAACTTTGCACCATGTGCATGCCAATGTCGTCTGCACAACTCTGATTGTCAGTTTTTCTAGCATTAAAAATCTTGGTCCTTTGTCGTATGTGATGAATTGGAAATCTAACACCTCAATTGAATAAGGAAATTCTTTAGCCTTCCCACCTTGCCCGGGAATGAGTACCTACCTATCCTCTATGAGAATTGAACCAGTGTCTTTCACATGAAAAGACAATGTCAAGCTTGTTGCCTTTGCAAAATTTTCTTGTAGAAGAAAATTGCAGGTAGGTGTAGAAGGGCTAAGTATGATACAATGGTAACCAAGTTGCAACAAAATTGCACACCATTGCCAGGCATTATCCATCTTTATCGGTGACATATTTCAGTAAGTTATAAAGAAACAGTTCCAACACCTAAAATGAAAATCCCGGGTAATTCCAGGACTTGTTGTTGCACTTTGCAGGGTTGAAATCCTACACTCGCAATTGGACCTGTGATTATATCATCCATCATTGACAAGTAATTTTTAATACCATACTTTCATTCGTATTCATTCTTTACCTTTTACTACTTACAGTTTGCAAGTAAGAATGTTTAGATATCTATTCATCATTCCTATCCTGCAAACTTTCCATAGAGGTTGGCATATCTTTTCCTCCTGCTCTTAAATTTTCCTCTAATTGTTTCCCCAAACTCTGCACCATGTGTATGTCAATGTCGTCTCCACAACTCCAGCTGTCATTTTTTCTAGCATTACAAATCTCGGCCCTTTCCCTTATGTGATGAAGTGGAAATATAACACCTCAATTGAATAAAAAAATTCTTTGGCCTTCCCACCATGTCGTCAATGATATTCCCACCTTTCCAGGGAATGAGTACCTACATGCCTTTGCAAAATATTCTTGTAGAAGAAAACTGCAAGTAGGTGTAGAAGGGATAAGTGTGATACAAAGGTAACCAAGTTGCAAAAAAATTGCACACCATTGTCAGGCATTATCCATCTTTATCAGTGACATATTTCAGTAAGTTATAAAGAGAAATTTCTAGGACCTGAAATGCAAATAATGGGTAAAGAATGAAGATAAAACACAAAATGAGCTAGGTACAAACATGAATGTTGATTTCGAAGTATCCTCCCACATGATAAATATAAATATTATTTTCTAAGAACTCTTACAAAATATAACTTCAAAGTCAAAAATAAAGTCGATACTAAGATGCAATGCCTTCGGACTAGTTCAAAATGGCATGTGCAATATGATTACCAATCCATACAAACAAACTCATTTGTATCAATTCTATCACTTAACATGCACAACCTAAATGCACATATGAATGATATACTCAATGACTATGACGCAATGCAATCTGATATTCTATGCTTGCAAGAAACATACATGACATTATGCATGCAAAACAAGTAATTTCCAAATCACAATTTCATATCAAGTTACATTATGCATGGAGTGATGATATTAGTGAAAAACCATATAACAATTTTGGATCATATGCATTTCGAAGAAAATTTTTTTGAAATGGTGCTAGCAAGAGTAATTTTTCGTGGATTGCAAATTGCAATATTGAATCTCTATGTCTCTTTGCATACAACATTGGACAACATAATGAATGTTGTTTCAATGCATTACATCATTTACATCTGAATGAAATCATTATCATTCTAGGAGACTTCAATGTTGACATGCTACAAAATAGTGCCATAACAAAAGAATTGGAAAACTACATGTGCAATTACAATCTCCGCTTTCTTTTGTATAAGATAAAGCATGTACACAACACACTTATTGACCATGTATGGTCAAATGTGCTCATTTTCAAATACACCCTATTTATCTTAGACACATACTGGTATGACCATGATACAATTTGTCTTGTACTTTCATTATGAAATATACATCAAGAATATTACCAAATCATATTTCCATGTCTCAAAGAATATCTGGATACTTTGTTGCCTAAAACCAAATCATTCATCTAGGATCATCCAACTTCTTAATATTTTTTGGCTTGTAATATATCTTGGCAAGAAAAAATTCTATATAACCACAACCATGAATCAAGAAAAACAAAGGTGCATGCTTCTAACTCTATCTTTTACTCTATTTCTTTGATTCTCATTTATTGTATGTATATATTACATGTTTTCCCTTACATACCAACTTACATTCATGTTCATTGTATTTTGTGTGTTCCCACATTGAAACAAACATAATAACTGGACAAGATGAAGGACTCTTAACCACAAATGTAGAAGAAGACATACAAAGGTGCATGCTTCTACCCTTATTTCATATTCCATTGTTTTGTATTTCATTTATTGTATGTATATTTATTCTATTGCTTTGCACCTAGTTTATTATATGTAGATACTACATATCTTTCTACATAATAACTTATCTTCATGTCAACTGTATTTTATGTACTGCTACATTGAAATAAATCAAACTGTATTTATTTTTTTACATGTCTTTCTACATGCCAACTTACCTTCATGTCCATTGTATTTTTTGCATTGCTACAATGAAAGAAACAAACTAATTGGAAAAGAGGATGAAATCTTATATGCCACAACAGAGGAAGCTGAAGTACAATCTTCGAAAAGGTATACCAATAGTGATAGTAAATCAAACACACAAAATGAGTATGTGGATAAAATATTGGACTAGAAAATGATAATTTCGAAACAATGGGGCTTTGTTGAGACTTCCCACCTCCAAAAATTTCCATCCCTATTTCTATTTTCCCACTCTCATTTATCCTTTTTTTCCCTCTTCTATACTTAATTGAATCCCCCTTTCATTTTCCCCTCTACTTTCCCTTTCAGGTTACTTTACTTAGTCATTTTTTCTGAAAATGTGTAGGTGCACGGGTTGGTGGACTCACGGGTTCACATTTACACTCATGCTTCCATATCACGAGTTCGACCAACCGCATCCCCATTCCATGCTTGGCCACTTTTTCGATCATGGGTTCCTAGGCTAGCAGGCTCAAAATTGCACTTGTATTGTTCTGTGTCCTACAAACAACACCCAGAGTTCTGCAATATACAAATTGACAGTCGGACTCCCAGGATGGCGGGTTCAATATTGTGCTTCTATTGTTCTATGACCTATAAAAAGCATCCGGAGTTCCACGATATACATATTGACCACCAGAATCCCCCATCATGCCCTGTTCCATGTTACACATTTTCCACTCAAAATTTCTGAGACATACAATTTGACCATCGGGCCCTCACGTCTCCTGAGTATCCCTTAACATGTTATTTCATACTCGATCCCCTTCAAGCCTCTATGTGACATCCAGAATAGTTATGAACAATATACAATGACGATGCTTATTTAGTCGTTTTCATGTTCAATGTACACATGTTTTCATCATAAAAAGTTGGACAAGTGACATGGGCATGAGTAGTCAATCATCGCAAGCATCAACAGAACAACAAATACAAAGTTAAATATTCATACATTATTCTCTTTCTATGTTTAGAAAACAAATATCCTGAGCTATTTATTCATCTATGCCATGATAAATATGTTGATGTCATCTAAAACACATGATTTTCAGTTCACAAGAAGCATTGATGAGCACAAGTGAAACGCCCAACATAGTGCAAGATTCACAGACTAAGAAGTATGGTTACAAAAATCTCACCTGCATACTTCATCCAAATTGTTACAAAATTCTGACCTTAATACATGTTCACATTTCCACGCATGCTTTTATATCACGAGTCCAACCGACTGCTTCCCCATTCCATACTCAGCCACTTTTTCGATCACGGGTTCTTGGCCAGGCGGGCTCAATATTGTGCTTTCAATGTTTAACGCCCTACAAATAGCACCCAAAGTTCCCTGATATACAAATTGACAACTAAATTCCCCTTTCTTTTTCCCCTCTACTTTCCCTTTCTAGTTACTCAGTCATTTTTCCAAAAATGTCTCATGCTTTTATATCACGAGTTTGACCAACCACTTCCCCATTCCATACATAGCCACTTTTTCGATCGCTAGTTCCCAAGCAAATGCACTCAACATTGCACTTCCATTGTTCCGCGACCTAAAAAAAAACCCGAAGTTCCACGATATACAAATTGATCGCCGAACCCTGCCATCATGCCCTGTTCCGTGTTACACATTTTGCAGTCAAAATTTTGGAGACATACAATTTGACTGTCGGGCCCTCACGTCTCCTGAATATAGCTTGTGACCCTATTTTGAATATCAACCGACCGCTTTCCATACGTGGCCATTTATTAGAATCTCTTTCGCGGGTCGTTGGGTTGGAAGGTTCATGAAATATCCAATCCTTAATCGCTCTTCATCATCCCCCCCACCTTCACACTTCTTTATAAGTATGGAATTATTAATATTTAATGATAACAACTCATCATGTGGGAACCGTAAAGATTTTCATTAATGAGAGAAAGGCTTGAGGAGATCTCCCATTAATACGCATTAAACCAATTTTTACGGAGGGTTATATTATTCCTTCTGAGTGTTCATTTCAAACATCATGGAATCTCTTTCGCGCATCATTGGGATGTCGACTTCATGAAATATCCAATCCTTAATCTCTCTTCATCGTCCCCTCCACCTTCACACTTATTTCTAAGTATACAATTAGTAAGCTTCAATGGTAACAACTCATTATGTAGGAACCGTAGAGATTGTCATTAATCAACGAAAGGCTCAAGGATATCTCCCATTGATACATATTAAAACAAGATTTGTGAAGGGTTATATTATCCCTTTTGAGTGTTCATTTCAAACATCATCTGGAGAAAATGTATGTTCTCATCAACTTATGGCAGAAGCTAGGAAATAGTTCTGTGGAGATACAGTAAACCCCTTCGGGCATGATGAACAAAACTTCCAGTGGTCCAGGGCATACTCTTACTACTCATCCCCTTCCACCCAAAAAGAAGTAATTTGGACATCTGAAATTGCTCGTGCATGTTGTGTACCTAAAGTCTTTGACTGTAAGGAGATGGTCTCTTGGTGCGTCGAGAGATATATTTCAAGCCAAAGAATTATTCAATTTTGGGACCAGTATCCTGTTTCTTTGTCACCTCAGGTCTTCCGCAAGATGTTGAAATTGTGTGAGCCAGCATTGACCTTCATAGGAGAAGAGTGTGATGAGTTCCTAAAAAAACATGATAATCAGTTTTGTATGAATGTTCAAGAGCTTGTCGATGCCTTATGCATGTTGTTGCACTAGATGAACAACACAAAATTCTATGCATGTTTTTTTTTTGTAACTCCTCTACCTGTATTTATGACAAGTATGTTCAATTCTTTGGTGCAAATAACTCAATCCAATGTTTATGGATAAATATATATTACCCACTATTTTTGTTATAGATTTACTATTAAAAAATTTCCTTTGAATCTTGGTTGGGGTTTCTTTATTGGATTTGACACCTCTTCTCATTTTCATGGTTCGATAATCTCGTAATTCTGAAATATTGTATTGACTCAAGTAATTTGATCAAATATTTAGCATAGAATAATTATGTGACAATGCATTGTGTCGAACACATGAGGATTCTACAGAAACATAAATGAATTTCACACAGTTTTAGACCAACATTCAATTCCATTCGTAATGTAGATAGAACATAGCAACACTAATTCATGACGCGGGAGTTGGGACCCCGCCCCAGAAGTTTTGTTCTCATATCAACCTTAATAAGCGAATGATCTCATGTTTCCCTCTCGCTTCCTTGATTCCTTCACTCAAGAAGGAAGCATATTATTGGTTGTCCATCCCTTGACATCTATTTGAGCACTTTTATTTTATTAATGAAATTACCAAAATTCTTCTTCGCAAATATTTTGAAAAAAAATGATATATGCTAGCTGAAGTCAAATGGGGATATGATATCAACCACAAAATTAAAATTCAAGTCTGTCATTGTTATACTTACGGTCAAGTTGAAAGTACAATACATTTATTTCAACAACCCTCCATTGATTTCTCTATAGCTTTTCGATGCTTCTCTTATGCAAACACATCTTGGAAAGTATAACTATGACTCACATTCTATATTCCTTGATTGAAGAGCATGTAGACTTGTCTAATTGACTTCATAGTTATTGTTTCTCCTAAATTCTGCACCTGAGTGTTAAAGGGAAGAGCCAAGCCACCAAAAGTTTGGAATGCGTGTTCTTTTGAATTTGTTGGTGAGTTAGAGGATTGTTTCACCAAGACACAAGCATGGTAAAATTGGAAAGATGATATGGATGAGGGTTCTCCTTTTCTGGTAGCATAGTAATGACAGACAAGTGAAATAATAAACATAAAAATAGAGGGAAACAACAAACCATTCAATGAATAATCTATTGCAATAGGTTTAATACTTAAAATAATATTTCGAGGCATTAAACAATGTATCAAAAACACAATTACTCCCATAGGTTGCAATAAAAACAAATCTTCATCAAAGCATTAACTGACGACCCCGGTCACCTGAAATGACCAATAACCCAATCTACCAAATCAACCTCCCTATTATCGGATCGACAAAGATCAATATTATGGGATCAAAGAATTTTTTTGTGTGAGAATTGAATTTAAAAAAAGTGTTACTTATTCTAGTTTTTTAAGGCCTTGTCACAGTAAGAATGAAAAATTATGCTAACCCAATGTTATCTACAAAAGATAAACATCAATAGCGCATATAAATCAACTAACATAGCTATAGCCAAAAAATCAAGTTATAGTTTATATTTTCATTTGCTCACACGCTTTTTTATGATACAAACACAATACAAAACGAGTATGTGGATAAAATATTGGACTAGAAAATGATGATTTGGCAACAATGGGGCTTGTTTGAGACCAATTCCCAGTTCTAAAAATTTCCCTCCCCTTTTCTATTTTCCCACTCTCTTTTATCCCATTCTTTTCCTTATTCTATACTTAACTGAATTCCCCTTTCTTTTTCCCCTCTACTTTCTCTTTCTGGTTAATTAGTCGTTTTTCCAAAAATGTCTAAGTGCGCGGGTTGGCGGACTCATGGGTTCACATTTCCACTCATTCTTTATATCACGACTCTGATCGAATGCTTACCCATTCCATAATTAGCCACTTTTTCGATTGTAGTTTCTCGGGAAGGTGGGCTCTAGATTGCACTTTCATTGTTCTGTGACCTACAAATACCACCCGGAGTTCTGTGATATACAAATTGATTGTCATACTCCCCCATCATGTTCTCTTCGATGTTACACATTTTGCACTCAAAATTTTTGAGACATAGAATTTGACCGTCAGGCCCTCACGCCTCCTGAGGATCCCTCGTCACCCTATTTTGAAGCTCGACTAACCACTTTCCATACTTGGCCATTTCTAGGAATCTCTTTCACGGATCATCGGGTTGGTGGGTTCATGAAATATCCAATTCTTGATCATTGTTCCCTGTGCCCGCCACCTTTGCACCACTTTCCAAGTATAAAATTAGTAATATTTAATGCTAATAAATCATCATGCAGCAACCGTAAAGATTCTCATTAATGAGAGAAAGGCTTGAGGAGACAGTCACATTGACTATCCCTACACAAATTGTCCAAAAACATGCAAAAAAGATCTTTCCAGGTAATGGGATATCCATTACAAATATCAATATATTACCGAAAATGAGTCTGATCGACCACTTCCCCATTCCATACTTAGACACTTTTTCTATTGCAGGTTCCCAGACAGGCGGGCTCAAGATTGTGCTTCCATTGTTCCATGAACTACAAATAACACTTAGATTTCCCTGATATACAAATTGACCGTTGGAATGCCTCATCATGACCTCTTCCGTGTTACACATTTTCCACTCAAAATTTCTGAGACATACAATTTGACCGGCGGGCCCTCACCTCTCTTGAGTATCCCTTGTGACCCTATTTTGAAGCCCGACCGACCGCTTTCCATACTTAGCGATTCCTTAATCTCTCTTCCCCATCCCCGCCACCTTTGCACTTCTTTCTAAATATTCAATTAGTAAGATTTAATGCTAACAAATAAACATTCAAGAACCATAAAGATTGTCATTAATGAGCGAAAGGCTCGAGGATATCTCCCATTAATATGCATTAAACCAAGATTTGTAGAGGGTTATATTATCTTAGGACTTTCCACCAGTTTTTCCACTATCGTGGAACCCAAAACAGGTGGTGGACTGAGTGCCCCGACCGCCTATCAGATCTGAACCTATTGGACCTGAATCATAGACTAACGTAGGAAATATTCAAAAATATTTATGCATTAAACCAGAGAAAAAAAAAACCTATGAGAATGTTATGCATGTGGTGAGCCCATGCGTCCATCTTGAGAGAGTCTAAAGGTTAAGGGATGGAACCACTTTAGGAAGTGAATCTTCTCAGGCTCTCTTGATAGGGAATCATATAGGGCATCCAGACATTTTCTGAAGAAACTTTGGCGGTGTTGTTGCTCGGCCAGGTCCCTTCTCATTTTAAAGATTAATACTAGGTGGTCTTTCGTGAGTCTGTAGGATTCTGGAGCTAGGTGACTGTGGTTCTCTTGAGCCTAGTTTTCTTCCATAGTGGCAATGATGGAATCATAGGCAGCAAAAAAGTTAGTGATGGGGTCTTCTTCCATGGAAGCAGCGAAGTTGTGCCCCGATAATACATTAATCTATTATAATTACATTAATGTGTTTATGTTATAATGCATTATAAATGTTTTTTTACTTTATTCATGAATTATTAATTTATAAATGTTTTTTACTTTATTCACGCATTATTAATACTTTATTAATGTTATGTATTATTGTATTTTTCTTATTTTAGTAATGCATTTATTTTGTTATTACTTTCTTATTATTACATATAATACTTCTTTCTTCTTCTTCTTATTCTTCTTATTATTATTATTACTTACTTTATTATAAATACATTAATGTGTTTATGCTATAATGTATTATAAATGTTTTTTTTTACTTTATTTATTTATGCATTATTAATATTTTATTAAAGTTACTTATTATTGTATTTTTATAAACTTTAATACTTTCTTAATATATATATGTGTGTGTGTGTGTGTGTGTGTGTGTTTAAACTATTATTAATTAACTAATTTTAATCTTTTGGCAATTTATTAATTTATAAATTAATTATTAAATTCCATTATTAAAATATTTATTAAATTGCATGTTGCATTAATACATTACATTATATATCACCCAGATGAGGTGCCACCTGGTGAAAAGTGGAGGACGGTTGGAGAAAGGAGGAGGACAGCTGGGACAGGGCAGCTGAGGGAGTTATTAACACTTGCCTCCAGCCCCTGCAGATTAAATCCTCCATGGCTCACACCATGAGAGGAGTTATGTTAGTGTGTCTCGCTGGGATCTTCGGTGAGCGAACTAGCCAGGAACAATGTACCAGGAGGATACAGAGGTCTTTTATGGATTTAATGGTGATGGAAGAGGTCCTTTCAAGATTTCATGGAGTTAAGAGAGACATCTGGGCTCATTGTGCTCCACATTCTCCATGGTGCATTATCTCTGCAATGCTCCTCATCCCTTACGATATTTTTAGCATCATTGTCCGATGTGACCTCTCCCCGCTAACCAATGACATCCGCTTCGCCTCCTTCCTCTCCACTCTCCACTTCAGCTCCTCTGTCTCCCTCCACTACACCATGCATCTTCCCCCAACCCTCACTCACTCCTTCCTCCACATCCCCGTTGTCCCCACCATGCCCTAGGAGTGCAAAAATCCCAAGATGGGTGCTCGTAAAAACAACACCCTCTCTTGGGACAACAGGCTCACCCCCTGCAAGATACCAGATATATAAAATATGTAGAAAAGAAATAAAATGATAGAAATGGTAGAATAACATTTAAATATCCAGCATAATCTCCACAATAACACAGAAATGATATAAGAACAACAATAGAAATAGCACTTTGATTCAGAAAGCAATGTTCACGGGCCTCTTCGAGGGGGAAAACTCCAATCAAGCAACGCTCTATTACAATAATCTCCAAGCTAGGGTTCTCATAGCCTCGACCCTTATTTATAATAAATATGTCTATTAAGAGAAGCATCTAGAGGAAGATCCTTCTAGAAGCGGAAGCTTCTATTAAGTCTTCTTACATCCGCCTTATTCTATTTTATTGAAAGGCTTTATTAATATTGACCTTTATTACATCCAAATACATTGATCTACTTATGTGCAGGTTATGACCTTAACATGTCTGCCCCCTTAAAAATAGCCTTGTCCTCAAGGCTTGAGATGTGGAAACTACTGCAAAATGGTATCTCGTTCCCAAGTGGCATCTGCTAGAGTCATATCTTTCCACTGTACTAGCACTTCCTTGATGGTTCTCTGACGCAAGCGATGCTCACGCTGGTCCAAAGCTGCTTCTAGCTGTAGCCAAATGGAGCCTTCTTCAGTGAAATCTGGAAGGTTGCTTTGAATTTGGCACCTGGTTCCAATCACCTTCTTCAAGCATAAAACATGAAAAATAGGATGTAGCTTCGACTGACTGGGCAGAGCTAACTGATATACGACTTGTCCCACACACTTGAGAACTATTTAAGGGCCATAAAATTTGGGTGCTAGCTTTTGACAATGCTCGTCCTTGAGGGAAGTTTGCTTATATGGTTCCAATCTCAGAAACACCTGATCCCTTTCTGCAAATTGACATTCGGAGCGACCTTGATCTGCTTGCTGCTTCATTCTATTATGTGCCAGGACCAAGTTCTCTTTAAGGGTACGGAGGATATCCTCTCAGACTGTAAGTGTTTGGTCAACCACCTAGACCTTCGAGGTACCCGGTAAGTATGAGAGAACTGAAGGTGACTTCTGTCCATATACCACTTCAAAAGGAGTCATGCGAGTGGTTGTATGGTATGTAGTGTTGAACCACCATTTGGCGAGGGGTAACCATTGAGCCCACTGGTGTTGTTTTTCAGAGGCAAAGCACCTAAGATATGTTTCCAAACAGTTGTTGAAAACTTCCATTTGTCCATCCCTCTCGGGATGATAAGCTGAGATGAGATGCAATTGTGTGCCTTTTATCTTAGATAGTTCTTGCCAAAAATTTCTTGTGAAAGTTGGGTCTCGATCAGAAACAATAGAGTGCGGCATGCCATGAATCTTGAAGACCTGGTCAATGAAAATTTGAGCCACTGTGGATGCAGTAAATGGGTGGTGAAGAGCACAAAAATGAGCATACTTGGAAAGGCAATCCACCACCACCATTATGATTGATTTATTCCATGATTTAGGTAAGCCTGTAATAAAGTCCGTAGAGATATCCTTCCAAATAGCAGGGGGAATCAGAAGCGGTTGGAGGGTGCCTGGAGATTTGACTGTTTCTCCCTTGTTGCGTTGACACACCTCACATTCAGAGACAAACTTACGGATATTCTGTTTCATACCATCCCAGAAAAAAGAACGTTTGACTTGGTCATGTGTTTTGGTGAACACTGAGTGCCTCGCTGTGGGTGTAGCATGAAGCTCAGAAAGTACCATGGATTTGCGCTGGGATTGCTTACTTAAATACAAGAGGCCTTTGTATTGAAGCTCCTCCTAGATCTAGGAGTACCCTAGGGGATCTGGAGCCTTGTTCTGTAGTTGCTCAATCAGATGCAAACTTTTGGGATCTTGAAGCCATTCCTGGTGCACAGCTTGGAGCCAATCGGGTACAATGAAGGAATGAGAAAAAAGGGATCCTTCATATTCATATTTCTAGGATAGTACATTCACCACGACATTGTCTTTTCCCTTCTTGTAAATGGTCTCATAATCATATCCAAAGAGCTTAGTCACCCATTTTTGTTGCTCTTGGGAGGAAATGCATTGCTCCAGAAAGTACTTGAGGCTTTGATGGTCGGTCTTAACTTGGAACCGTTGACCCAAGAGATAAGGATGCCACAACTCAACTTCATGTAGAATCGCCAACATTCCTTTTTCATAAATGTGTTTTCCCAGATTCGTTTCAGACAGTTGCTTGCTAGTGAAGGCCAAAGGTCGACCCTCTTGCATAAGGACAGTGTCGATTCCTTTCCCTGAGGCGTCACATTCCAACACAAAGGTCTTTGTGAAGTCAGGAAGGGCTAGAACCGGAGTGGTGCACATGGTCATCTTCAAGGTTTGAAAAGCTTGAGCAGCTGCTGGAGTCCAAGTGAAAGAGTTCTTTTTTAGGAGAGTCATGAGAGGTGCTGCAATCTTTTTGTAGTTCTTAACGAACTTGCCATAATACCCTGTGAGGCCCAAAAATCCACGCAAGCTTTTGAGAGTTTTTTGGTGTGGCTAGTCTTACATAGCTTCAATATTTTTCTGGTCCACCCTGACGCCATCCTTTCCCAGCAGATGACCCAAGTATTCTACTTCTGAGGCACCAAAAGCACATTTGGACTGTTTCAGGAAAAGTCGGTGCTGAGAGAGTAGGCGGAAAACTTGATCCACATGAGTAAGATGGTATGTATAGGCTTTGCTATAGATGAGGATATCATCAAATAAAACTAAGACAAAATGACAGAGAAAAGGGTAGAAGACATGGTTCATGAGGCTCTGGAAGGTGGAGGGGGTGTTACACAAACCAAAGGGCATGACCAAAAAATCATAGTGGCCCTCATGAGTGCGAAATATGGTCTTGGGAATGTCAGCCTCTTTCATACGTATTTGGTGATAGCCCAAGTGAAGATCAAGTTTGGTAAAGAATTGGGCACCACTCAATTCATCCAGGAGGTCATCAATGACAGGAATGGGAAATTTGTCTTTGATGGTCAATTTGTTGAGAGCACGGAAGTCAGGAAACATTCTCCAAGAACCTTCTTTCTTAAGTACCATGACGACTGGAGAGGAGTAAGGGCTCGTACTAGGACAGATGACGCTGACAGTAAGGAGTTCCTGGACCATTTTTTCAATTTCATTTTTTTGTGCAAAGGGGTGGCGATATGGACGGATATTGGGGGGAAGGCTTCCTGGGACAAGGGGAATGGAATGATCATGAACATCGCAGGAAGGAGGGAGTCCTTGGGGAGTGGAAAATACTGTTTGATGTTTAGAAAGGAGGGCTTGGAGGTATTGGGGCACTAGGGGTGTCTCTGTGGCTTGTATGGCGTGGAGTTGGGAAATGACACCAGAATGACCTTTTTTGAGCAGTTTTTCCATGCGATGAGAACTGATGACCTCAAGTGAACCAGCAGTGATACCTTGGAATTTATATCAGTGGCCTCCTTTGTCGAATTGCATGGTTAAGTTATGAAAATCCATGAGAATGGGACCCAAAGTCCTTAGCCAGTCTGCACCCAACACAATGTCGCAACCGCCCATGTCAATAGAAAACATATGGGATTTTAGGTGGTAGTCACTGATTTGAAGATGCACATTTTCACAACGCCCGCCACATTTCATAGAACCACCATTGGCAATCATGATTTGGAAATTGTTGACAGCATGGATGTAGCAATGGGTTTCTTGGGCAATGTAGCGATGAATAAAATTGTGGGTGCTGCCACTATCAACCAGAATGATGACCTTTCAGTGATTGATGTAACCGACTAGCTTGAGGCTTTGGGGGGTAGAGAATCTGGTGAGAGCATTAAGGGAAATGATCGGTTCCACTTCACGAGGGTCGGAGGGAGGGTTTATATCAATGATTTCTAGTGACTCAGGCACAAGGGGAGTGTCAACATCCTCTTCCGGAATATCCTCACAGATGGCCATAAAAGGATTTTGTTCCTTACATTTGTGGCCTCGGAAATATTTGTCATCGCAATTATAATAGAGACCTTTGAGTTGGCGTTCAACCATTTCATCCCTGGTCAATTTTTGGATCTTTAATGGGGCAGAGGGAGTAGTGGGGTTTATTGGTTTAGGGCGAGGGATAAAGGAAGGCTTATGGTTTTGAGAGGAAAAAATTTGTTGTGCTTCTTTAGCTTTTTTAGTAGCCTCCGCCCAAGTTGTAGGTCGATCCATGAGGACATGGGTCCAAATCTCCTCCTTGAGGCCACTGATAAAACACTCTCGAAAGAAAGCATCAGTCATGCCCTCTGTTCAAAATGTCAGGCGCTCAAATGCAGCTATGAAGTCTTTTGTTGTGCCTAATTGCCTCAATTTTGTCAAACGGCCCAAATGGTTGGTGTCAGTGTCAAAGCGTTCATAAAGCTCAGTCACAAATTGGGTCCAAACAATATACCCTTGATGGGAAGTTTTTCTCCATTTCCACCATTGCCAGCGTTCTTGATCTAGATGGAGAACACCATACCAGAGTTTGGCCAAGTCATCGATAATGTTGTAGAGAGAGAAATAATGTTCCATTTGGGTGACCCAACCAGTGGGGTCCGAGCCATCAAATTTGGTTACATCCACCTGCGGAAGGTGTATGTCCCATTGAAAGTGATGGGGCTGAAAGGAATGGGAAGAAGTTTCACCTTCAGTCTTTGTATGTGCATCAGGAAAAGAGTCATCGGTAGGGATCTTGAGTTTGGTGCAGAGTGATGCAAAGACAGATTCAAGATGGGTGGTTAGTTCGTGTTTGACTTCCGTCATTGCGGACTGCACAACTGCATTTATGGATGCATTTATGGTGGTATTGATGGATGTATCATGGAAGGAAATAGTAGCACTGAGTTGTTTCACTTCTTGTTGGGTCTCGAGGAAACTAGATTGCAACGAGTTGAAGCGAGACTCCAGTTCTTGGCTACGGGTATGGGCCATGAGGATGGGTGAACTGAAAAGGGAGCGGGTGGGGTCAGAAATTTTTGCAGAAAAATGA
>ML792895.1:0-13271 GCA_009831015.1 Picea engelmannii | reverse complement strand
GAGTGCTCATATTGAAAAGAAGAGAAAAAAAATGTAACAATTATTATTAAGGATTGACTTTATCTCTCAAATCAACTTTTACTTCTGAAACATAAAATAAAAAAATAAATAAAATATATTTAAATCTCTTTACCTAAAATTAATATTGAATCAAAGTAAAACGTGACTCACCTCATTTCAGATGTCCAAATGCTCAACCCTTTGAAGAAGTCAAAAAATAATTTCCGAAGACCACAGAGAAGTCCAGAGAAACTACATAGATTATTCTGGGTAAAGGTAAAAACTACAAAGATTATTCTGGGTAAAGGTAAAAACTACAAAGATTATTCCCGTTCAAAACCCTAGATATATAATCTTAGAAATAAAATATCTCCTAAAAAATAAATAAACAAATAAGTGTTATTCTTTTTCGAAACCCTAGATATATAATCTTAGAAATTAAAATATTATTTGCGTTGAAACCCTAGATATATAATCTTAATTTCAAAACCGCAGAGATCTACTATGCTCGTTCCAAACCACGAAAAAATATTAATTTCAAAACCACAGAGAAGTAGTATTCCCATTCAAAACCGCAACCGCAGATAAATATTATTCCCATTCAAAACCGCAGAGAATTCCTTATAATTGTATTAATTAATTAACAAAAATTTTAATTACAAATCTATAAATGTATTTTTATTAATTAATTAATATAATAATACATTACATTAAGATTACTTTTTAATACTTTAATTTATAAATTTCATTAATATTATAATTATTTATATATTTAATATTTTACATATAAATTAGTGTTTTAATAATTTAATTTATAAATTGCATTAATATTTAAATTTTTTTATACATTTAATACTTAACATATTAATTTATTTAGAATTTGATACATTCATTTATATATCATTAGTTTATCATTTAAATAATACATTAATTTATTATAATTACATTAATTATCTTATAATGTATTATAAATGTTTTTTTTTTTTATTCATGCATTATTAATACTTTATCAATGTAAATATTTTATTAATGTGATGTATTATTGTATTTTTTTTAACTTTCATATTTTATTAATATATATATGTTTTATTAAACTATTAATAATTAACTAATTTTAATATTTTAGTAATCTATTGATTTATAATATATTAATTTATACATTTATAAATAAATTCCACTCTTAAGATATTTATTAAATTACATGTTACATTATACATTAATATATTGATACTTTATTTGGGGTTTTGAACAAGAATAATGCTTCTCTTTGGTTTTTACCTTTTTTATCCAGAATAATCTTTTAGTCTTTCTTGGACTTATGCGGTTTTAGGAAATTATTTTTGGCTTCTTCAATAGGTTGAGAAATTGGACATCTGAAATGAGGTGAGTCACTTTTTACTTTGATTAAATTTTAATTTTAAGTAAAGAGATTTGAATATATTTTATTTTTTATTTATTTTAAGTTTCATAAGTAAAAGTTGATTTGAGAGATAAAGTCAATCCATAATAATAATTGTTACATCTTTTTTTCTCTTCTTTTCAATATGATCACTTCACCGCCTATTCCAAAAACTCATCCTAACAAGGGAAGCCCCCCCAAAATCACCCTAGAGATCCTTTACGATTATATGGACTCAATAGAAAAATTAAAAGAAGAGAGAGATGCCAAAATCCAAATAGAGTTAGAAACATTAGAAAAAAGGAGTGAAGAAAGAGACTTAAAACTCCAAATAGAGATAGAGGCAATGATTGATAAAAAAAATTAAAGATACCATTCAAACTCAAATAGAGGATAGATTCTTAGGGTTCAAGAGTGAATTGAAAACAATGAAGGATAGAATTCAAGAAATGGAAAAACATAAACAATCAACCCAAGAAGGAGGGGTTGAAAAACCACAACTTGAGAGATAGGATTAAAGAGCTAGAAGAAAAACTAACCAACAATTTGACCCTCAGTAATATGGAAAACAAATTGGATATCAAACCCATCGAAGAGGAAATGAATAAGCTAATCGAACTAAACCATGAGCATAACAAAATAGCCTTGAACCTCATAATTTTTGGTATAAAAGAACAAAAAGATGAGGATACGCTAGCAATAGTAAAAGAAGAATTAAAAAATAAATCACAAATTGATACAACTTACCTCATAGAAGCAAAAAGGCTAGGAAAAATAATTGATCGCAAAGATATGTTGATCTGTGTCAAAGTAAGTTGTAATGACCATAAATAGAACATACTTAGTAAATCTCCAAGCTTAAAAGGGTCAGGAATATTTATAAATGAAGACCTCATTCCCGAAGACCAAGCTGAATTAAGGAATGAAGTTCAAAAGGTAAAAGAAGCCACGAAAGAAGGAAAATGGGGAATAATTAGAAATCAAAAATCTATTGTTATGGATAGAGACCAGAAGGATAATAATAAATAGGAATATGGGATACTCAGGATCCTTTTTTGGAATTGTCGTGGCTTTCCATGGCACAAAAGTCCTATGATAACTTGGATCGCGAGTGATATTGATATTATCTGTCTAGGTGAAACTTGGGAGCATGAGGAGTATAAGGTCCCTATCATGGAAGGATATGTCTCGTGATCAACATGGAACAAAAAATCCCACCGTAGAGGGATAGGAGGCATAACTTGTTTGATTAGAAAGAGAATTTCTCCTCACATTCAATTTCATAACATTGACCCTCTTAATCAATACATTTGGATAGAAATTTCAGACACCAATGCTAAGAAGATGTATATAGAAATTTGTTATTTTGCACCTATTAATTATACTTTTTATAATAAAAATAATCTAGATAAAAATTGTCCCTTTAATAATTTAGAAAAAAAATATTTATAATTTGAAAAATGAAGGTAATATCATCCTGCTAGGAGACTTTAATATTAGGAATGCAACTAAACAAGTTACTCTTTTAAGTAATGAATCCAACCATAATCCTTTATGGCTAGATGAGGACCTTGTTTTATCTAATAGCTACAAAAGAAGCTTTGAATCCCTAATTCAAAACTTGTTTGGTATTGAGTTGGTCAAGCTCTACAGCTCTCAAAACCTAAAAATTTTCAATGGAGTAATGAAGTGGCCAAACTCCAACGAGATGACCTATATTCATGGGCTAGGTAGTAGTGTTGTAGATTATGTGATATCTGATATCCCTATTTCCAACCAAATAACAATTTTTGACCTTTTAAATGACCATGAGCCTGACTCCGATCATAAACCTTTAACCCCAACTCTAAAATTTTCCATGCATAGGAGCACCATTGAAAATAATTTTTATATTCAAAGAGATTTGCGCTTTGACAAAAGTAAAGTTGACATTTTCTTAAAGGAATTATATATTAAATTAAACCTCCTAACTTATAAGGACAACATTGAAGAACTCTATCATAATTTTACAACTACCATTTCCACTTCTACTAACAAATTCTCTTTCGAGGTGTTCTATAAAAAGAATAATAGAATGACCAACCCTTGGTATGATAAAGAATGTAAAATTGTTAGGAAAGTCATTAGGGATGCTTCTAATGAGCCCTTAAAACTCGATAAGATAAATACGTACAAAGCCCAATCTAAAAGGGAAAAAAGATACTATATCAATAAAAGGCAAGAGAAACTTTCACAACTATACAAGTTGGATCCTAAGAAGTTATGGAGACAAATTCTAAAAAGCAATACTAAGGAAAATAATAGGATTCCCTTAAGGGACTAGAATTTCTACCTTAAAAGTCCTTATGAGTTCCCTAATGCCATGGACACCATTCATATTGTCCCTAGAAAGGAATAACTTTTTTCTTTAGATGACATCGAGTTCGGGGTTAAGCGGCTTGCAAATGGGAAATCTAAGGACATTGAAGGCTACCAAGCTAAAAAATTTAAAATCGGAGGGCCAATCCTCATCCCTCACATACACAAGCTCTTCAATTTAGAAGTCAAGCAAGTCCTCCCTAAATCCTAGATGCAAAGCCTCATTGTTCCTATTTTTAAAAATGGGGATAGAAACATTCCCTCTAATTATAGGACAATTACGATTAGCCCAATTTTAGCCAAGCTTTATGGAATTATTTTGGAAAAGAAGATTAGCCTTTGGCTAGAAAGTCACGGTAAAAGAGCTAATGGCCAGGCTAGGTTTAGGAGATATCATTCAACTGTGGAACATCTTTTTACCTTTAGGATCATTGTAGAGGAGTTCCACAATACTAAAACCAATCTTTTTCGTTGTTTTGTTGACTTTAGAAAAACTTTTGACATGGTTCCTAGGAAAAAAATTTGGAATAGGTTGGAAGAGATAAAATTTCCTCTCGAGTTGAGGGCTACTGCAATAAGGATGTATGATAACATTATTTCTAAGTTTAAAAACACTATGGGCTGGTCAAAAGATATTGACTGCAATATCGGATTCAAACAAAGTTGTCGCTTGTCCCCTACCCTTTTTGACATATACATTGACAAGTTAGAAGAATGCTTGGAAAAAGAAGGTTGTGTCGGCCCTACTCTCACAAGTATAGTCATCAATATTCTTCCTTATGTCGATGATATCGTTCTTATGGCAAGGAGTCCCCATGATCTTGAAAACCAACTAAGAATCCTCAAGTTGTTTTCCTCCAATATGGGTATGACTATTAATATTGATAAGACTAAGGTCATGATTATTAAATCCAATAAGATCTCTTATTATACCTCTGTATATGACAACAACAACTTGGAGGAAGTGACTTCATACAAATATCTTGGAATTGATATTCACCACAAGTTCAATTGGAATTATAGCATTGAGAAAAGGATTATTGGGGGATGGAAAGCTTATTATGGGCTTGAAAACAATTNATGACAACAACAACTTGGAGGAAGTGACTTCATACAAATATCTTGGAATTGATATTCACCACAAGTTCAATTGGAATTATAGCATTGAGAAAAGGATTATTGGGGGATGGAAAGCTTATTATGGGCTTGAAAACAATTGTAAACCAATTAATCTTTGGATTTGGGATAATAAGAAACTCCTCTTTGAGACTCTTGTTACACCTGTTATTTTTTATGGATGTGAAGTCTGGAGCTGTAGTATCTCTCATGAATCCTGGAGAAAGATAGAGCAAATACAAAAGAATTTTATAACCTATAATCTCAAAATTAAAGGAAATACACCCTATCTCGTCCTCCTCTTAGAAACAAGCCTCTCCCCCATTGAGAGCATGGCTATGACTAGATACCTAATGTATAAGAACAAGTTAAACAACATGGAAGACAAGAGACTACCTAAAATTGCTTCAAAATCAAGTCATAACCACCATCGACTCAAGCGAGGATGGCATAAAGACACTCGATCTTGGCTAAACTATTGGGGAATCATGGAAGAAACCATTTTGTAGAAAAAATATACTATTAAAAAAAACGTCAAATCAAAATTTAAAGAGAAAATGTGGTGTGATAAAGAGTTAGAGGAAAAAATAAAATTAAGGTATTATAAATATGTAATCAACCCTAATCTAGAAGATCAAAATTATCTATCTATGTTTCCAAGTGTAAAGAAAAAAATAAACATTGTTAAGATAAGAACAAATTCTCACGAGCTCCATAGTGAAACTGGGTGTTGGCCAATTCCTAAAATGCCATGGGATGAAAGAGTGTGTCACCTTTGTGACACTAAGAAGATTGAAGATGAAAACCACTTTTTCTTAGATTGTCCAGTCTATACCCATATTAGATCTCATTTTCAAAATATTTATCACAATACCAACCTTCCTAACATCTTAACTCAACAAAAGTATGGTGATCTTGGAAAGCTTCTCTTAATACTTTTTTAGCACAGAAACAAAATTCTAAAGAAACACAAGTAATCACTTACCCTCTTAAGGTCCGATAAACCAATTCGGTCTTAGTGGACGTTAATAATCATCATTATCATCATTAAGATATCAATTAATTAATACATTAATGTACTGATACATTATTTATATTTTTCTACTTTATTTATATATGTTTTCATTATTAATATATTTTTACTTTATTTATATATTTTTTTCCATTATTAATGTATTATTTTAGTAATCTCTTTATTTTGTTATTACTTTCTTATTATTACATGCAATGCTTATTATTATTAACTTTATTAATTACTTTCTTATTAATTTAATTACTATTTTATTTTTGCTAAATTAATTTATAATTTATAAATTTGTTTTTCCATTATTAATATATTATTTTAATAATCTCTTTATTTTATTACTTATTTTATTTTTCCTATATTATTTTCTAATTTATAAATAATTGTTATTTAATATTTATTTTATTATTGATGATCAATTGATAATTAAATTATTTTCTAATTTATAAATAATTGTTATTTAATAATTATTTTATTATTGATGAACAATTGATAATTAATAATTTAATTGTTACTAATTAATAAATATTAATATATATTTTTTAATAAATTAATTTTTAATAATTAAAAATATTTTATTATTATTTAATAATTATTATTAATTAAATAATATTTTATTATTATTTTATTATTATTAACAATTTATTAATAATATTATTACTAATTTATTTATTTATTATTATTATTATTCATTTATTTAATTAAGAAGAATATTAACTAAATTATTAATTATTTTATTTTAAATAATAATTAAGTAATTACTTCTTTTTTTTTAAATAAAATATATTACCTTGCCTTAGTAGTGTCCGAATATACATGATAGCATGCTAGATGTTCTGCCACCATGGTGGAAATCAGAACGCGTGGACATGACACATGTTCACAATTCCAAAGCTTAAAGAAAAAGTGACAATTGTCTACATACAAACAAGGGCACTTGCCACCTGTTATGCCATTATCGAGGAAACCAAAACATGTGGTGGACTGATTGCCCTGACCGCCTATGAGACCTAAACCTATTGGACCTGAACCAGAGACTAACGTAGGAAAAATTCACAAAAATTTAGCCATTAAACGAGAGAAAAAAAAATGTGAGAATGTTATGCATGTGGCGAGCCTCGGCGTCCATCTTGATGAAGTCTAAAGGTGAAGAGTTGGAAGCATGTCAAGCAATGACTCTTCGCGGGATCTCTTGACAGGGAATCATACACAACATCCAAACGTTTGTTGAAGAAACTTTGGCGATGTTGTTGCTCGGTCAGGTCCCTTTTCATTTCAAAGATTAAGACAAGGTGGTCTTCTGTGAGTCTATAGGATTCTGGAGTTGGGTGACTATGGTTCTCTTGAGCCTGGTTTTCTTCCATAGTGGCAGCGACAGAGTCATAGGTAGCAGCAGATTCTGTGATGGGGTATTCTTCCATGGAGGTAGCAGAGTTTTGCTCGGAGTGGTCCTCCTGAGGTAAGGCTTCTTCTTCCACTATGCAACCCATTGCAACTGACTTATGAAATGGATTGGTGGTGCAGGTGGAGGGCTGGTCCTCCAGGGTGGTTGAAGGTAGGAAAGGAAAGAATTTCGCCCAATTGGGTGGAAATTCTTCTTCCACTGGGCATCCACCTTCGAGACTCTCATTGTTGGGAGGACGAGGCGCTTGATGAGCCTACACGAACCAATTTTTCCTAGAGGAACCTGGATGGTTCTCGTCTGGAACTAGATCTCGAGAGGCATGTCACAGGCGAAGGTGAGGCCAAGGCTCTAAAGGAGCCTGCATAGACCAGTTCTTCCCCGAAGAGCTTGGGTGGTCTTTGCCTGGTGCGAGAGATTGAAAGGCAGGCCCTGGGAGGTTGTGTCGGTCAAACCTACTATAGTAGTTCGACCCTTGTCAGGGCTTGCCTCGTTCTCATCGCATGGTTGCGCAAAGCACTAGGAAAGCTAAAAAACCGGTTGAGTAGACTGAATCTTAGAGCATAATTAAAAAAGTAATGTTGAGCTTTGGGCCCAAGTGCCCCATATAAAACTTCTCTCACGGTGAAAAGACCAGGAGGGAAGAGGCATTGATGGCTCTAGTAGCCATTAATGCAGGTGTAATGGCAATCTCCAAAATTGTACTGAAGTCGAGGAGCCGAGCCTAGGATGCCATTAAGCCCCGATGCACTAAGGCTTGGCTCTCAAGCATGCTAACCATCGCAACTGGACAGGGAGGGAGGGTGTCAGAGAGGGGCTTTAACTGCACTCATAATTGCCCTATCCATTGAGACGTGTGACCCATGTGTCACCCCATACGAGGAATAATTAAGTAATTACTAAATAATACTTAATTATTACATTTAAAATGTATAAATATGTTCATGGTTATGCCCATGCATGTCGGTAGTCAATTAGCAACAACCACATTTATGTATAAGCCAATCATAACCATTAATTACAAATCAATCACTTTTTACATAAATGTGGTTGTTGCTAATCATTATCATTATAGTTATTGTTTTTTATTAAACTATTAAAATTAAATAAACAACTTTTAATCAATAATTATTCATTTTAATTAGTTAATTATCATTATAATTATTATTTTTTATTAAATTATAAAAATTAAATAAACAACTTTAAACGGAAAAGTCTCTCGCTAGCGTAATCATCACGATAATTGTACGTTTATCAAAATATGCTTTGATCTTTAATAATAATAATAAAGAATATGATATGACGATAATTTTTTACTAGCTTTTTTAAGTAAACTATATCTTTTTAAATATTGTATTTTAGTTATTTGGATTTGGTTTAAATTAATTTAATAGTAAATACATTTTATTTTTTATAATTGTAAAGTTAAAATTAATGAAATTCTTTAAGATTATCATAGTTTCACCATGATTCGGCTTTAAATTATTTTTAAATTTATTAAGATACTTGAAAAAATTATCGAAATTTTAAATCCAATAACTTTCTTTTTAATTACAATTTTTTTTTAAAAATCCTATTTAATTAAAAGTTACAATCAATTTAATAATATTAACTTAAAAAAAACTATCTAATTAAGAGTTACAATCAATTTAATCAATTAAATTATATTAAATAAGTAATGAATATTAATTTTGATATAATTAATTTTGTTTAATATAATATTATAATGTATTTACCTTAGGGGAGGTAGGTGGTGTGCTCAATTTAATTATATTAAATAAGTAATGAATATTAACTTTGATATAATTTATTTTGTTTAATATAATATTATAATTTATTTACCTTAGGGGAGGTAGGTGGTGTGCTCTGTGGTCTCAAAACAAAGTCCAAAATAAAATTTTATTGAAATCTTGGGATCACTTCCAATAACAAGTATGAAGCTTATGAAGTTTTTTGAGTCCAAATTGTTAAGGAAAGACACATTTCTTAGTTCAATATTCAAGGGGATTCCAAAAGCACAACAAGCTTTGTAACACAATAATAAGTTGAACACAAAATAGTACAATTTTGAGAGGTGGATTTTTTCATCCAACTTGCCAACCCATTTGGCAACTCAATGGATGCATTCTTGGACAACAAATTCATGGTAAATGATTCATACATCACTCTACTATGGAATGGGTGGTGTGATGTTAAATTTGGAACTATGGTGAAGGAAATTTCATTAACATTTGGATTCATACCGAGGGAGAGCGATTGTCATTTTATCGCCCCTTTTGCTACCTTGGGTTTTTGGGTTTTGTATGCGCTTTATTATGGGAATGAAGGGCTTGTTAGACGGTCTGCAACATGTGTTGGCTTCAGAATTTTGGTTTCAGGTCGTAGTTGTGTGATCATTAGGCTGGAGGTAGCACAAGTTGCCTAGTGTGTCATGGAAAATGGGATGAATAGAGGTCAAAAGGAAATGGAATTGACAAAGAATGAGTTTATCGAACAATAACAATTGTTCATTTCAATGAATTCTGTGAACTGTACAATCTCATTTTTTCTGGATACATTGGTTCAACATTAGGATATGGTGGGACAACTTCAAGATGAGGTTTCCTCGTTGAGGACTCGATTGGAAGCGATTCAGATGTAGTCTGCACATGAAAATTTTGTTCATGGGAATTTTGATTCAGTTACGGTTAATGATCACTTGTCCAAAAGGGAGGTTTATATCATCCCAAACCTGAATGCTCGAGCAAGGCCTATGTAAAATAAGGAAGACAAAGAAGTGGAAGTTCACAATGATATCATTTCTATAGTTTAATTATGTTTTTCTTTTGTGTATTTATAAATGGTATTTATTACCAAATATATTCAATTCACTTCTATAACACTAATAGATTTTGGAGAAACAATAGGGATTTTGTTTCTTGTACTTGGCATTCTTGGCTGCACCATTTTTCTAAATAAAAATCGTTCATTTTTGTGAAAAAAAAAAAAAAAATATTTCCTTTTAAAGATTTCATAGATTCAAAATCTACAAAGTATTAGCAGACATTATAATAGTTAATGAATATTATTTACCTTATTAGTTTTAAAGATTTTATAAATTTAAAATACACTAAGTATTTATAGACATTATAAATATTAGAGTGTTTAAACATTTTTTTAGTGATTTGATAGTTCCAAACATGTAATCTAAACTTACTATGATTTGGAAAAAAAAAATCAATTTTTTTTGGATAATTTTTTTTTATAATTTGGTTAGAATTTTATTACACAATCCAAAATGTAATAGAAGATTTTGAAGATGTTGAATCCATATTTACAATTAAAAATACAAATTCAACAATTAAAAACTACAAAACTTTTATAACCAAATTCCAATAAAAATTATAAAAATATTCAAATAAACCCAAATCATAAATAAAATTCACATTTCTCAACTCCAAAATTACCCAAAATACAATTTTAGATAAGCAAGATTCCAATAATAATAATTACATGAAAAAAATCTAAATAAACCCAAATTATATAATGAAAATTACACATTTGAATAAAAGAAGATCCCAATAATGATTACCCAAAAATATTCAAATAAACCCTAATCATATAATATAACGCTTACACTTCTCTTATTCAAAATTACACAAATAAAATTTTGGTTCAACCTACTGGTTATCATTAAGGACTTTAAGAAACTGAGCAAGAAGACAAACCTTCCAGGTCTAACCGATGATGAAAAGCGAACAATTTTCAGGTGTCATGGCATATACTTTATTGTGTACAAGAACTAGAGTCCTCGCTACACGATGTATATGAAAAGGCCTAAAACAGCCATTAATTGCTCTATTTGTCTTAAAGTATATTATGTACAAGAAATAGAGCGGGCAATGATCAATCCTGACTTTAGGAACAGAGCTAAAACTGCCAGTCAATTTGTGTGTTTGTTTATGTATGTGAGCTTTTGTTACCGGCATATCCATACAGTGAGTCCTCCCTCCTCAACTCCGCGACAGATATAATATTCATGTTTGCATCAATAAAATTCGTGAACAAGTATGTAATCTTCATGAATGAAACTTCTGAACAAGGGTGGATGAGTTTGATCAATGAGTTCTGGTGCAGGACCGATCTCCGCTTCGATTCTAGGAGTATAAAAGACCACAACAGACATCCTGGACCTGCAACTGTTTGTCACTGTTCGATGTTCTATGCTCTTAACCTGAAAAACCAATTACATTGTATTAAGTAAAACGTTTCTACAACAAAGTAAGGATATCAAGTTTCTAACTTTAATCACCAGAACAGGTGGAATTTGTTGCACAGCTATCCATTGGTCATCGGATAAGATATTTAATTCCAATCCTTCATCATCCTGAAATAATAATAATGTAATTTCCTTATGTGTGAGAGCTTAGGTCAAAAACAAGATCTAGTAATAATGTAATTTTTTTATGTGTGAGAGCTTAGGTCAAAAACAAGATCTAGCCATAGGTATAGAGAATGGTTATTCATACTTATATTTATTTTAAAGTATCCTTTTCCAAACTTCTTTTCAAAGAAATCAAGTTTATACTATAATATCTCCACAATTAAACTCAACATATTACATTGTAATATGTTATAACATATTACAATTTCTCCAAAATTAAACTCAACATATTACAATGTAATATGTGGATAGTTATTCATCCTTATTTTATAGTATCCCTTTCCAAACTTCTTCCTCAAAGAAATGGGGCTTCTACTGTAATGTCTCCACAATTAAACTCAACAGCTTCCCATCATGTCTTTTAATTTCAGTATTATAGGCATCCACGATCAGTATAACAGCAGAATGTCCGTATTGCACCAGTATAAATTGCCTAAAGCAATTTATCCAAAACGCAACGGTATTTTTACAGGGCTATATTTCAAAATGGATCAAGGGTTTATATGGGTATTATTGATTCAATATCGGAATTGGTAGGGTATTGCCATCTCGGGCATCGGATGTGGATTGTAATTTGTCATTGGTCATATACAGAACTGGTAACGATGAAATGTAGAGACCAATGGAAAGATCTGGAATCACATAAATATAATTTAATTTTGAATTTATTATTCATTTTAAAATTTAAATTTAAGATGAATTTAAATTGATTATATATTATAAATAAAGAAAAATTATACAATATAAAATTTAGTATGTTTTTTCTTTATAATTGTTATTGTGGAGGGAAGTTTTTACAATTTCAACAACTAATTAATTTTTTTTAAAGATTTATGTTTTAATATGGGTATGATTATTAACATTTAGGTTAAGGTTATGATAATTAAATTCAAAAAGATTATTTAGATCAATTTATTGTATGACAACTATTGGAAGAAGTCACTTTATACATATATCTAGGATTCATGGCTATGGGATAAGATGAAACTCTTCTTTGTAATTTATAATTTCAAAGGAAAAATACCCTATCATGTCTTCCTCATAAAAGCCACTTTGATTGGGGATGTAATATCTTTAGAGAATTTTCAAAAAAGATAGAGAAAATCAAGTGTTTTGTAGCTTATAATTTCAAAATTAAAGACAATACACCATATCCTATCATCTTCATAGTTCAACTAGTCTTTCCCCCATTGAGGGCATGGTTATAACTAGGTACCTAATGTATAAGAACAAAATAAACAAGCTCGAAGCCAAGAGGCTTCCTAAATTTGCTTGAAACTTGACAAGTGTAAAGGAAAAAATCAACCTTGTTAAAATAAGAACAAACCCTCTTAAACTTCAAAGTGAAACAAGGTGTTGGGTCCAAACCACCTCTTGACCATAAAATAAAACCTAAAACTACTTTTAATTAGCTAAGAATTGGTTCCTCGAAGTAAAGAAACAAGTTACTACCCAAGATCAAAAACACTTGATAGAAGTGATTATTGTAAATAATGTGATTTGCTACATTAAGTCATAAAAACCCATAAAACCTGTCCAATGAACCAAT
>ML792894.1:303831-329528 GCA_009831015.1 Picea engelmannii | reverse complement strand
AAAAAGAATTATAAATTTCATTCAATAACTAAGACAGAGTCAGTAGTGTTTCAGCAAAGCGGAATTCATTAAAACAGTGTTTCAGCAAACGACAGTTAAACAAAACGTAAACAGAAATTATACTAACACACTTCTATCTAATGTGTGAATCTTGTGATGAAGGTGGGCCCTCCCTTCTCACAAGATTCCCCTGAACGAAAATCTAGAGAAGGATACTCAAAGCAGTTTTGTATTCATCTGTCAAAATATCACATTACAAATTGAAGGAACAAAATGTGTCTCGCTTCTCTGGAGTTGCTTCAATGTAAAAACTTCCCTCCCTTCGAATGGTGATTTCCCCTGAATTTAAAGAGGAAATCCCTTCGATAAAATCATTACAAAGCATATCTGAATCCTATCCTAAATTGGATCTTCTTTCTAAATCAGCATAGGATGTCCTATTCTCACGCAACTGAATGCTAATACAAGAGCTGAACGAGGTATTGCTGTTACGGCTGGTGTAACAGCTCCTTCTCATCGCTGCTGATGTTGTTTCAGCATCACAATTCATGGGTTGTTTCAGCCACGTGAATTGCGCTCTTGACTGTGTCAGCCTTGACCGTTAACTGTAACAGCTTGTGTTTCAGCATTTGCAATTCTGACTGTGTGACAGCTCCGTGTTTCAGCATTTGCGTCCTCGATCTGTGTAGCAGCTCCGTGTTTCGGCATATGCGACCTCGGACTGTGTAGCAGCTCCGTGTTTCGGCATATGCGACCTCGGACTGTGTAGCAGCTTCGTGTTTCAGCATCAGTTCAGCAACATCGATCTTGGACAGTTCTGTGTTTCAGCACAGGCTTCAAATGTTGATCTGCAATTATGGACACTTATGCACTTATAAGCAATGGTTAAGTACAAAAGTAATGTAAAATATTATGCAAAACAGATTAAGCATATAGTAATGAGAAAGGACATTGTATACCTTGGAATGATCAGATGAAGTGATATTATGAGTCTAAATATAAGTGATGAAGGGTATAATGATGGCAAAAAGTATGGGCAAAAAGGTACAATATGTGGTCCTAACAGTTTGTATGTATAAATAGATGCTAAGGAAATGTAGTAAACATGGAAAAATGAATGGCTGAGTGCTATAGTTTGATCTGTGTGATCAAGAGTTGTAGTGCTTTGGTGCATATTGTGTGAGACTTCCAAAGCTAATTGAAAGTCATTGTAAGAGACTTTGGAACGTTGCATGCTTAGATCTACTTAGGGAAGGAGGATCTAGCAAGATACGCAGATCTCCTATCCTCTGTGAAGTAGGGTTTTTGAGGCTCTTTGCATGTAACCTATTGAAGAAGCTAATAAAGAAGAGAAGAGTTGTTGGACATAGCCCTAGGGTGGGGGTGAACCACGTACATGTTGTGTTGCTCTGCTTTGTGCAATGTGTTGATGTGCTTAGTTCTTTAATATATATGAATGATCTATTGATCCTATGTGCTTAATAATATGGATGGATATTAGATCTGATTTATATACATGTGCTTAGTGCTTCAATCTGGTAGATCTGATCTGTTTCATCAAGCTAAGTGTTGTTAGATTTTGGATCTGGTTGAATATTGCGTTGTGCTATAATTAGGGTTTAACTGCGTTGTCACTAAGACTGAATATTGATAAATATAACTACTGAGTGCTTTGTTAAGTGATTAGAATCATAGATCTGTGTCCTAGCTAAGGTTGCAAACATTGGAGTCCTGCAACCAGCCCTTCCTCTACCTCGGATGAGACTTCATCTTCTTTACAGGTGTTGCCAAAAGAGCTGGTAGTTAGGGTTTTGTTGGTGTGTTGTTGTAGCGTTGAAACCTGAGTCTGCCCCTGTGCCAACAGGGCCTTGCCAATGTAACACGCTAGTACCTTTTTCTTCATCTAGCCATCATGTACTTCATCCTTGAGCTAAAGAAGGAGGAAAACTACTAGGGCCTAGGTTTACCTACTTCCTAGTAGTGATTTTCCCCAAAGGGCTTAGTGATTGAAGCCTTGGGCTACCAAAACTTCAATTATTGACCCTCTTGTCTCTATCTCTCTTATTATCATTTGTTCCTTCAAGATTTTTCGTTGCCTAAAAAGAATCCATTTACTCTAAAAGCATTGATCTAAGACTTACAATTGAGTGATTGATGAAAGCCACCCTCAAAATGTTTACCTTAAGCTCTCTACTAACTATTCCTAACCCTAGAATAGACTAATATACTAACCTATTTGTTGTTGTTACTAAAGTAATATACAACCATCTATTTGCAACATTAAAAGAACCTAAAAGCAATTGTAGAGTTGATTTATACACTGCTTCATTTTCTTCTGACAAATGCTAGTACTTTGCTATTGTTGAGTAATTATTCTTGGTCATTGTGAAGCCATTTTAAGGCATTTATTTTGAATCTACCATCTTATAAACATTTTTGTTACAAAATATGTTTGCTTCATCATATATCAACTATTTCTTTTATTGATAAAGTCCATGGTTTTATGAAGTACTAACAACAAGTTGTTCTTGCAAAAGATATATTTTCTTGTTGCTTTGTTCTGGGTAGGTACATCTAAATACTTCATTACTTCATTGGTTAAAACCCTAGGACTTTCTAATCAGTGTGACTTGTGAGAGGGGATACTTTTATAAACACTTTAACCTTTTCCTTCTCAAACCCCTAGGTCATCGAGGACATCTCTCTTGGGCCATCAAACCTAAATAGAAAGAGGTATCATGTTGAGGTGACAGTGATAGGATAACCTCATGCTATGCCAATTTTCCCTCTGTTAGGATCCTATAAATTATAGGAAATCAATGTTTTGACTAATATCTATTTCAAGCATAAAGTGGATTGCTCATGGCACATAGTGAAAATGCAAAGTTGACAAAAGGCTATCAACACCTCTCCAAATATGTCACGGAATAAATGGTGGCTACATGTTGTGTTCCCAGATATATTTTGGAGAAATTATTCATCAGTGAATGCGGTTTAAGAAAGATTATGGTTCAGGTACAAAGCTTCTTTATGATAGGGTTTGTTTACTGAAACAAAATTGGGCATTTGTCATATTGGATCCAAATAGATTCTTGGGCCTTGATTTTATTTTTAATATCGAATCCTTGTAAGTTGTTGGGGCCTATGCTTCTTTGCCTTTTTCTTATTATGAGGAAAAACAGGCTCTCGAGCTTATTATAGAGACATGGCCATTATTTTAAAAATAAAAAATAAAATTGTTTGAAAATATTTTCCAAAACATATATTGGCTGAGGGCCAATATCCAATCAAGCACGTGTACCTGCATCAACACATAAACCAAGAGTTATCACAAAACACATGCATGTCAAGGACCACCACCCAAGCACCTGCACCAAGTCATATGGGAGAGGAGCCCAAGAGAGGCATAATGTGCTCAACGCGTCGATATGTATTGGGGAAGTTGGTGTATATCAATACTTCAAAAGAGTTTCTCGGCTCAAATGTGGGATATATCCCATCAAGCTAATTAAAAAGAGGCACCAAATTTAAACCCTAACACCATGTGCCAAGAGGAAATATGTAGGTGTTGAGGAGAATAGTTCAGAGGTTGGTTTCTATATTGAAGGTGTCGACAACATTCAAGCAATTGTTCAAATTGTTCAGACTCCATGTCAGAGACAAAGGTGCATCAAATCATGAGAAGCATTGACAAGATAAGAAAATCATCAAAGACAAGATCGAGGGAGTACATATTTCAGGAATTTGTTTTTAAAACTTTAGACAAGAAGGGCGCGTAGTGGGAGTGCTCTGAATAAGGGATGGTTCCTGAAATTTCTAAAATGCTTGTTGTTCAAATATAATATCACCATGAAAGTCACAGGTACCAGAGGCTAATCTTGCAGGTGTGACCAGATGCCAAATTTTCACAGGTTGTTGCAGATATTATTTAAATCACGTTACAACGTTGCTCGATATATGCCAAGGTGTAGTAGATTTCAATCAAGGTGACGCTATCTGGTAAGACGGGGGATTGGCACATCCAGTTGAAAAATCTATGATCAAATGTAATTGGCATAGCTTGCACTCGAATCGAAAGCCCGATCATCTCCTTCTTGAATAAATGGAAACCATACTGGGGAAGAACTGAACAAACTTTCCACCCCTTGTTTTCTTTTTCCCAGAACAAAGATAACTTTATTTCTGGAAGAAACACAAACTCTAAATTTTATCTCGAAATAATGTTTAGAGGTTGTTAAAGTTTGTATATAAGTAGTTAAAATCTCCAAAGGAAGAATAAAATCAATAGTTCTGGCTCCCAAAAGAATTTCTACCAAATCATACCCTAACCCAGAACCTGCAATAGTAATAGATAACCCCGAAAGACTACTCAGGAAGAAAAACACTGAATTTTTTTTGAGACGTAACAGTTAACTTCCAAGGTATTTGTCCATCCCAAAGAAGTTAGGTATTCTTCCATACCTTGAGCCTGAATCCCCTTCAAAACAAGTCTTTTCAGGACAAAATTTGACAGTTTTGTCAGTAAAACGGTCTTGGAACAAACTGTTTTTTAGCCTAGGACCCTTGAGATACGTTCTCCTAGAACTAAAGTTGATCAATGTTTTCACCCCGAGACTGATAAACTCAAAGATCTAGTTGCAAATCTTGGTCAAGCCTTAGACAAACTCCATCTTCAACAGTCCGTCGAACTTCCTTCTTTAACTATTGTTGTAGTTTATGCTAAACCCACACCAGGTCACTCCATCCCTCCAAGCCCTTCATCCTCTATATCTCCAAGCATTTCCTCCCCTATCACATAGGTTGTTGTTCAGCCTCCTCCACCAATCATGGAGGCAATATATGCTCCATTGGTATTGGTTGCTCCTTTACATGACATGCCCCAAGATTATCAAACCAGATTCCCACGGTTTGATATTACTGGTCCCTTGAATGCACAACAACATGTTGACAAAATGAACGATTACTTTGACCTACAGGAAGTAGACAAGGCTGATGTGCAGATGAGATTATTTGCACAAAGCCTGATTGGAGAAGTGAAAAAGTGGTTCAAAACTTTACGCACTACTACCATTATTGATATTGTTGGTTTTCATCGAACTTTTCTTAACCGGTGGGAGGTAAATAAAAATCCTCTCTGGAACCTGTCTGAATATGAGAACATCATAAGGAACCCTGGAGAGACGGTGCAGGATTAATGCACTTGTTTCAACAATTTATACAATGCTATCCTGACTGAAATCAAACCACCACAAGGTTTGGCGTTAATAAATTTCCCTGATGGTTTTGACACTGACATGTCATATCGATTGAGGAAAAGAAATGCAGCAACTCTGGAAGACATGCAAATAAGTGTCGTCAGTGTAGAAAAAAATCTTTTGGCCAGAAGGGCCAGGAAGAGAACAGAAAATAGGGTTACCATCAAAGAAGAACCTTCTACTTCCTCATCAGATGCCAAATTAGACTCTCTCGCTAGAGATATGGAGAAAACGATGGAGAGACTCACCATGACTAACAGGAACCCACCTAGAGAGAACCAAGATGCCCCTCAAATCAAGAACCCAAACTTTAGAAGAAATCCACTTCAGATTAGACAGCGGGATCCTAGAGATCAACGGGAACAAAGGGGACCTGAACAACAGATTAGACCACCTCTCCAAGAAAACTATGTTGATGATGGGGAGGAAGTAATTAAGGAATTTGATGATACTCATATAAATCTAATGGGTGATCATGATCACGATCATGAATCTGTTTTCCTCACCCAGGAAGAACATGAAATCTTTCTCCTTTCACAAACAGAGGTAAATGAGGACGCTGAGAAAACAAAACAACAAGCCTTTGAGAATGCTATAATGGAGGTTCATAGGAAGTATAAAATGTGGAGTAAGAATACTAATGAGAACTCTCTGAAGAAGGTTGTTGAAACCAAGAAAACCTCAGAAAACCTTCCCAATAAATCCCTTGGGTGGAATGATGTTGAATCTCTCGCGCAAAAAACTCCAAAAATTCTTAAGAGAACAATTCGGAAAGAATTTTCATCAACCACTCAAACAGTTGTGCCTACTCACAGAGTTTCTATTGATAAATTAGAAGTATAGGGTTTTAACAAAACCACTGCTCCTTTCAACCTTGAAGGGGAACTAGGAAAATTGAAGATTCCCATTCCCCTCTCTGAGATGATGAACAAGAATGCTTACAGGTCCCAGGTGATAAAAGCTTTAAGCATCGAACGTGATATAGGTACCAAAGCCTTGAATGTCAGATCTGTACACCACTCTGACACGGTTAACCTTTCCAATGATTGACCTGAGCTCCTTTTCAGTCCTGAAGTTGATGGTCAAACTGATAATGGCATCATGGCCCCTTTTTACATCAGCCTAAATATCCACGATTTGATATTACACAATGCTATGCTGGATTCAGGAGCCTCTCACAACCTAATTCCTAAAGCCGTGATGGAAAATTTGGGACTTGATGTCACCAAACCCTACAAAGATTTGCATTCTTTTTACTCTAACAAGGTCAAATGTATAAGCCTAATTAAATACTTATGCATCACCTAGGCTCAAATCCCGATGAAGAGTTTGGTGATGGACACCTTCATGGCAGATACTCCCCCCAAGTATGGGATTTTGTTGTCAAGGTCTTGGGGAGCTAAATTGAGAGGAACCCTACAGCTCGATATGTCCTACGCCACCATTTTGGTTTTTGGTCAACAGAGAATACTTTACAGGGAAACACTGATGAATTATATGGTCAGTAGTCAGGAAAAGCCACACAATTACCCATTGTATTCTGCGCACTGTGACCTGGATTCTTTCATTCTATATAATGATGATGATTTTCAAGAACAAATCACACAACTGGAGGATGATGCACCTAATCCAAAGGATGATAAAGAAGTTGTCAAAGTAAGAAACCCCATGATTGAAGAAAGTGAGAAAATTCCAGTAGACTTCTGGAGCATGGACTTTGATGGTGTTGTGAGTAAAGAAGGGGATGGAGCGGGAGTGTGGATGCATAACCACAGATCAAAATACTCCAATAATCATTCCTATAAATTGAACTTCCAATGTACTAACAAATTAGCTGAGTACGAGGCTTTAATGCTCGGCCTGAAATTGTTGAAGAAGGTTGGTGCTAAGAATATAATGGTAAGGGGTGATTTTGAATTGATTATCAAGAAAATAAAAGGTGAGTATGCAGCAAAACATCCCAGACTTAGAGCCTATAGGAATGTTGTTTTAGATGCTCTCCAATTCCTTACTGAGGTTGACTTGCAGGTGATGCCTAGGGGACAAAATATACTCACAGATGGACTAGCTACGTCAGCAGCTACTTGTAAAATCCATTTTCATCCCACTCACAAGTACATAGTGGAGGTGAAGTGTAGACCCACCGTTCCTGACAACATCAGATATTGGTAGGTATTTGGAAATGATGATCAAATTGAATATTTTCTGCAATGTAAAAATGAGTTTGAATGTACAAACATAGATTTAGAAAATGGTGACGAAATTGTAAATAAATATGCTTTTGAGAATAACAGTGTAAATACAATAGATGCTGAAGAATTCAATGAAAATGATGTAGATTTTGATATTCTGCAATTGAAAAATAATGTATTACCTAGAGGTTTAGTTCTGTTGGAAGATTTGTTTGATTTTAACGGTGTCCAAAAAACCTAAAATTGAAGCTAGCGGTAAAGAGGTTGAATATTGCAACATAGGAACAGAAGAAAACCCCAAAATGGTAAAACTATCTAAATCCCTGCCACCAGAGAAAAAAAGCAAATACATTGCACTTTTTAAGGAATATATAGATGTTTTTTCTTGGGGTTATGAGGACTTGAAATCCTATGACACAAGCATCATACAACACTGGATTCCCATAAAAGAAGAACACAAACCTTTCAAATAGAAACTTAGGAGAATTAATCCTAAGTTGCTTCCCCTAATAGAGAAAGAAATCAAAAACATGTATGATGCCAAGATTATAGTCCCCTTGAGATTTTCTAAATGGGTTTCTAACCTAGTTCCAACTAGGAGGAAAACTGGTGAGATCAAACTCTGTATAGATTTCAAAAATCTGAACAAAGTCTCCCTCAAAGACAAATAACCTTTACCGAAAATGGACCATATTTTACAAAAGGTGGTCGGATCTAGAAGGATCTCCTTATTGGATGGTTTCTCTAGTTACAACCAAGTTCTGGTCCATCCAGAAGATCAAGAGAAGATAATGTTTACCACACCCTGGGGAACCTTCATGTATGTGAAGATGCCTTTTGGTCTGATGAACGTTGGGGCTACTTTCCAAAGAGTAATGGATATTGCCTTTGTGGATGAGACTGGGAAATTTATAGTCATTTATCTAGATGATGTAACTGTTTACTCCAAATCCGACAAATAACATTTACTCCACCTCAAACGTGTGTTTGAGAAGTGTATGAAATTCGGGATTTCATTGAATTCTAAGAAAAGCCTCTTCGGGTTAGAGGAGGGAAAACTATTGGGACACATAATCTCAAAAGATGGAATTAAAATAGATCCCAACAGGATAGAATCCATCTAGAAGGTGGAACACCCTAGGAACCTCAAAGAAATACAATCTTTCATTGGCAAAATAAATTTCCTTAGAAGATTCATACCAAACTTGGCCGAACTTCTCAAGGATATCACCAACATGTTAAAAAATGACACCAAAATCAAATGGAACACTGAGTCCAAACAATCATTTGAGCAAGTGAAACATGCTCTCACCAAAGATCTAGTTCTGATTAGCCCAGAATATACCAAAGACTTTTACCTCTTCTCCTTTGCATCTGAGCACACTATAGCAGTGGTATTGTTGCAAAAAAATAGTGAAGGGTACGAGCAACCCATATCCTTTTATAGAAAAGACTTAAGAGACGCAACATTGAACTATAACATTATGGAGAAACAAGCCTTCTCTCTGGTAAAGGCTATAAATTATTTTAGGGTCTATATTCTCCACTCTCACACAATTTCATACGTCCCAAACATAGTGGTTAAGAATATCCTGACCCAGGATAATTCGGATGGCAGAAGAGGAAAATGGAGTGCAGTTATTTTGGAATACGACATTGAAATAAAACCTACCAAATTGGTCAAAGGATGGGGTTTGGCCAAACTAATGGCTGAGTCTAATTTTCATTCTTTAGATATTAACTTTTTTGCTGCAGTAAACGGACCGGAAGAGCAAGTGACTCCAAACATAAAAGAGGCATTCTTAAACTCCCCTTGGTACGCAGGCCTCATTTTTGTACTCCATAATTTACAGGCTCCTCCAGGTTTGACTAAGACCAAAGCTAGATTTATTAAATTGAAAGCATTGAAATTTTGTATTTTGGAAGGAAATCTCTATTAGAAAGATCCTGGTGGTATCTTTCTTAATTGCTTGTTAAAATATGAAGCTGACAAATTTCTTCAAGATTTTCATGCAGGAGACTGTGGCGGGAACCTGAGATGGAAGACCACAGCCAACAAGATTTTGAGAGCTATCTTTTACTGGCCTACTCTATTTGCTAACGTTCACCATAAGGTTACTTATTGCCACCAATGTCAGATTTTTTAAGGTAAAAGGAAGTTTCTTCCACTCCCAATGAAACCCATCTCGGTTGAATCTCCTTTCCAACAATGGGGGATAGATTTCATTGGTGAAATACATCCCCCCTCTTCAGGCCAACATAAATGGATCCTTACGGCCACTGACTACTTCACCAAGTGGATCAAGGTTGTACCATGCAGGCAAGCTACTGACTCTGTCATCATCAAGTTTTTAGAAACTAACATTTTGTCTCATTTTGGATGCCCCAGAAAAATTATAATTGACAATGCAGTGGCTTTCAGATCCAAAAGGCTCATAGATTTTTGTAATTGATATCATATTACTTTGGGACACTCGAAGGCTTATTACCCATAGGGAAATGGGCTAGCTGAGTCTTCTAACAAAAGTCTGGTGAACATTCTCAGAAAGACACTGCAGGAAAACAAGAAATCATGGAATAACAAGTTGGTTTTCATACTCTGGGCTGACAGAATAAGCACCAAACGATCGATTGGTATGTCTCCATACTAGTTGGTGTATGGCATCGAAGCAGTTTTTCCCCTTTCATTAGGATTTCCTGTCATGAAACTGTTGTAGGAAACACAATAAGAACCAAATGATGTCCAGCGAAGAATAAATCAAATGATCCAACTAATGCAATCCAGAGAAGAAGTTTACAACAGAACTCAAGTGATCCAGGAAAATATTAAAAATATTTATGACAAGAGAACCAAAGAGGATAACTTTGAATTGGGTGATCTAGTTTTGAGGTGGGACTCTAGAAATGAAGATAAAGGTGAACATGGAAAGTTAGATAGCTTGTGGAAGGGTCCTTACACCATTCAGGCTTTCAGAGGAAATAATGTTGTTATACTTGCTAACGGTGATGGATCAGACCTGTCAGGGAGACCTATAAATGGCGGGATGTTGAAGCATTACTTTCCACCTCAGTAGAGAGATCACATTTCCATTCCATTGTACATATCATTTATTTTATGAGTTGTTTTAGGTATAAGTGCTTTTGTTCAGATGTTTGAAGCCCACAGAGAAGGCTCTAAGACACTGAAGATGTCATCAAATTTTTTGAAATAAATCAAGTCAGATAACAGAAAAAGCTCTAGGAGAAATTTTTCCAGGACAACAAGAAACATGATTCTTGGCATCTCGCAAGGAGAATACCATCCCCAGGTGGAGCCACTGTTATAACCCTATAATTTATAGGATAAAATGTTGATTGTAATTTTGTCCCTTTAATGTTTTTGAATTGCATACATTGTTGCATTCTAAAAGGAAAAATAAAAGAAAAAGGAATGAAAAGAAACAGAAACAAAAAAAAAAAAAAAAAAANAGAAACAAAAAAAAAAAAAAAAAATGAAAAACTAAAAAAGAAAAAAGGGCAAAAGAAAAAGGATTAAGCCCCATGAAATGACAATGACTTGATCCATACATTTAAATATGGTCAAGTCTTTTGAATTTAAGTATCTAGGATTAGTGAATAAGCTTGCCTAAATTTTCTAAACTTAGCCAAGTAATCAGGTTAGTTAGTGAGTAAGTTTGACCAAGCAGTCTAACCTTGGTCAAATAGACCCTAGGTAGATTAATTTCTTAGCCCAACAATTTAAGCTAGCATAAAGGTGCAAAGGAGTAGGTTAGGACATAGGTTAATTGTTTTCTTTTCAATAAAATGTGTAAGATGATCGATGGAAAGTGCAGGATCTTGATGATGAAATGTTTTTCTAAATCCCATGACGATAAAAAGAAAAAGAAGTTGCGCGCAAAACCCACAAAAAGTCATTTAGCCTAAGTTTTGCATCATATATTGAATTTCACCCTGGAGATTAAATATCGGGCCTAGATATACGACTGAGTTGTTGGTGCCCAGATCTACGGTCCACAGGATATTCTGGACCCCCCCCCCCCTCGATCGTTCGACCTTTAATGGTGGGGGGGGTCCAAAAAGATGTTTAAAAGGCATTCTCAGATCTACGATCATCCCATCAACATGTAATCGAACGGTCCACAGGATATTCCAGACCCCCCCGACCATTCTACCTTTAGCAGTGAGGAGGGGGGTCCGACATGGTCTTTAAAGAATGCACCCAATTAGCGGTGGATCCAGCTCCACCTAGATCAATGGTCAGCAAAGGATCTCGGACCCCCCCCCAACCTTTCAACCTTTAATGGTGAGGGGGGGTCCGAAATGAAGCAAAGTCTAGGCGGGCCCCATCCCAATGTGGCATCACCTCATTGCATCCTAACTCCCCTCTCCAAACATTTGAAGCCTACCATTTTTCCAACTCACCACTATCATCTGGAGGTGTCGTATCCCACAACTACCCTCTGCCATTTCCATGTCACGATCCGGTCATGATGTCCCCTCCAGCTAACCATTACAGGTCATATCCATTCCGTTCATCTCCCAATCACCTTTTTGCATGTCAATCTTTTTCACACGTTAGATGTCCTTCACCTTACCCTCTCACGCTCTAAATGATTCATTAGCCATTTATGACTGGCCACATACTCATTGTTCATCTGACCTATCCTTCTTTGCCCAACGGATACTTGTTCACTCAAATTCAACCTCGTTTCAGTCAGTTCCCATTCCACTCACACTCCCAACGTATCAGAGACTCATTTTCCTTTGCCTCTGCAACACCTCATCCAACCAAATTTTTTCATCTACTAATGTGTGTTCAGTGTGCAGGTATCAGAGGAAATCAATGGTGCCCAAAAGTAAAAAATCAAATGTAGAGGAAAATCCTTTTCTCCCACCTCTTGTCGATCTTGATCGGATCTCATTAGCAGAAAAAGACTATCTAATCTCAGAAACCAATTCTGAATTCAACTTTGTTGAGATACAATCATGGCTTAGAGACAAATTCATCGATCAGAGTGATGAAATTGGGCTTTGGCAATCAAATCTCCTTCTGTATCTTTTTCCCCAAGTCTATCACTTTCCTAAGTTTTCCCTCAAGTGCCAAGCACACTACCTCCCTGATCAGAGATCCATTGTATCTTCGTTTGGAGAAACCCTTTTCCTTATTTCACCCAACGCCATCGATCATATGATGTAAGTGCCCAGAGTCGAACCCCGTTCTCCCCTCACAATTGAAATCCTGACAGAATTGTATCAGAACCTAACCTTTCCCCAAAGAGCACAGATCTTCGAGTTGTTCCTTCCACAAGATGCCCAATTCCCTAAGAAGAATCCTCCCTATCACTCGTCTATATTTTTCGAAAAGGAAAATCAAATTATCTCAACATTGTTTTGTTTTCTCGGTTATTTCTCAAACGAATGGGTGGATGAACCTATCTTAGGTTTCATGTCCATTTTCTCTGTTAAAGATAAAGTGGCCACCCATTTCGACTACAGTGGTTTCTTGTCCGAGAACCTACATGACCAGCTGGAAAATTTCCCTACAGAAGGCATGTTCCGGTATTCTTCAATACTAGCCTACATGTTCATGTTCTATCAAGCAGAAAATTTTTCATTTCACATGCAGAAGATGGACAAGGAAGGAAAACCTCAAGCAGTCACTTAATGGACGTCGTTGCTCAAGAGAAGCTCCACTGAGTTCACTTTCAAACAATTCATCGATCTATTCTATCATCCAGTGGTAGGCGTGCTTAGTGGGATACCGGAGCTAAGGATAAATGAGGAGATCCAAAGGGTTCTGCACCTTTCGAATCTCGCAAAGACTGGGGACTAGTTCCTATACTAGAATCACATATAAATCATAGTGTATGGGTGTGAACTAGCTCCATACAAGTTTCCCAAGTATGTGCATGTTCGAATATTCTCACTGGAGTATATTCATCAAATGATAAAATTAGATGGCATCCATTTTTTTCTCTAAACAAAAAACAACAGATGAGGATCAAGTGGCAAATAGGACCATTTATCTGCAACAGTTGAGCTGCTGGGGAAGAGGCAGATAAATTATTGAGGGAAATGAAATTCAACACCAGTTTTATTTGGCAATATGACCCCAATGGGATCATTGCAGAGATGAGATCCAAGAACAAAAGTTCACCTTATGCTCACACTCTCAAACTAGAAATTGAAAAATATGTGAACCAGACAGAGTGGAAAACAAACACTTTGGTAGATATAGAGCCATGGGAATCCCCTTCAGTCTCTTTTTCACTGACTTCCACTCCACAGGTACCCAAGGAAAAAAGTCCAAGGAAGGATGATTCACCTTCAATCACTGAGGTATTGAAAAAAGATTTTTAGGTACACGACAAGAAACCCAAAACCACTCATGATACTCACATGTCTAGTGAGGAAGAGCCCTACTCTACCACAGTGATTCAAATAAGACAACATGTGGTGTCAACTTCTTCTTCAAAGAAGCAGACAGAGATAGTTGTGACCACCCAAGTTCCACAATGATCTGCACCTGTAAGCATTTTTTAGAAATATGATATGATTAAAAAGAAGAACCAGATGTTGACTAATAGCACCTACTCCCAATTCAAGAAGTGAACCTCCATAGCACAGCACAGACTATTGTCAGCCTTTGACAAAGAGAAAGGAAGAATGCATATGGTATTCCTGCAAGCACAGGTGCCTCAACCCAAAGAGATCACTGACTACAAGATGTCAACTATTGTTTTTGGCACTAAACAAGTCCATCCAGCTGACCAGATGGATTTGCACAGGCGGACTGGAGAAATGGTCTTCTCCACATTAGCACATGCTTCCTCTACCGCATCTAAGTTATAGGTATCTTTAAACAATGTTCAGACCCAATTGAGGTTGGAAAAGATATCCTCTTTTGCAAAAGACAACAGAATAAAATCCTTAGAGGAGTTGGTGCTCAAGATCAGGTACAATCCCTCAAATGTAAAAGTGGTAGAGGAGATGATAAAGAAGAAGAATGCTGACATTGCATCTCTAAGAAAATAATTGAAATTTCCACCAATAGAGGATTCACAAGCTAAAGAATTAGCCGAGGCAGAAAATAAGAAAGAAGAATTGCTGAAACTTATCATGCAGCAGAACGCATAGCTCAGGGAAATGGAGGTAGAGTTGGAAAAGTTATTGAAATAGAAGGAACAATTGGCCTTGATGGAAGTCATTCCATTGAGTGCATTTCCCATCACAGAAGTCAGTATAGTAGCTATGCCAACAACCACTACTACAGAAATTCCATCAACAACTCCATTGACAGCACTGGAAAAAACTGTGGAGCTAGCAAAGTCCATGGAGGAAATGAATCTACAAGAAATAGAGATTAATAGGTTGAAAAGGGAGGTTGAAAATCTCCAAGAACTCAAATCTTCTTTCCAAACAAGATACAATGTTGAGAGATAGGCAGCAGAGAAGCTTAAGCAAGAAATACAACAGCTCTAGAAACAAACAATGGTAGGTAAGACATTAGCAGAGGCTAAGCAAAATATATGGATAGATATCTCGAAATATATAAATGAAATTTGGCCCATGGTGCAAATCATGTTCGAGCAACATGATCTAGTGTTAAAGAGTAGGTAGGCCATTGACAGGATAAGAACAGAGCTGGGTGAGATGTCCTTGACAACCAATGAGATCATCAAGTTTCTGAACTCAAAAACCAGAGAAGAGCTGGAAGAACTGAAATTCGAAGACAGAACAAAGACTATCCTCGAAGTAAAAAGAGTGTTGACTAAAAAAGGATTAATGTTACAGTTGGAGGAAAAGGCTCAAAATATGGACATTGGATTTCAGAGATTTTTTACAAGATTGAATCCTTACAGAAAAAGGGTCTTCCCAATCTACATGTCCTAAATGATAAATGAATGACTTTGTCCGATTACAAGCAAAGGATCTCTACCATGGCCAAAGACAGTTCCAAGTTTTCAGGGATACAGGGCAGCATCATGAGCAAATCGTTCTTGGAGACTCTGTAACATGACCTCGGCATACAACATGAAATCAAGTTCATCTTCCTCATCAAGCCGACTTTCGCTAAATACACCGAGATGGATGAAGTCTACTGTCGTCTATTGAAAGTTATCATCCCGAGCACACAAAGATGGGATGAGTTGTGAAAATTTATTGAGTAAAGGTAAAGCCTCGTCCAACTCAGCGTCTAGCGTAGTCGTAGTCATCTGAATGACTCACCAATGGTCTTCCCATAAATTAGAATGAGAGATTTGACACATAGTCATCAATTACTACATTTCTTCATTTTGTTAGTTAGTTAGTTAGACTCAGACTCCATCACGTCCTGATCAATAATGACAGGTTCATTGTAACTTTTATTATAAATATTTCCAACTAAGAAGTTTTGAGGGTTGTTGATCTTTACGCCCAAGAAATCTCTATTCATTGTAATTTTTATCAAGAAGTTATCCCAATAATACAAAGAGAACTTTCACAGGATTCCTATGTGTTCATCATTGGTGAAGTTTCCTCTGTCTACGTAAAAGTTTTTCCTTCTTTGTTATCATATTGTCTTTCTAAATCTAATATTTAAAAGAAGTTAAAGTTGCATAATTTTCCATTGTGTACTCTGTTCTTAATCTTTTATAGATTTAAACGTTTTTTCTTCTGACGTTATAACAAAGAAATTCTTAAATTTTTTTTTTTTAACTGATATCTCACCTTTTCAGCAACACACCTTTATATTCCAAAAGAATCCATCGTTAGAACTATCTCGCCCTGTAAAATGAATCTTATAAAATCTTCCTTTAACCTCTATCTTTCTAAAACAAACCCCATAGCCCAATGGAAGCGTAAGTGATATTCATCCATTTCATTTAAAACAATACAAACAACTCGGTTATATTCTTTTTAACTACCCTAAAATCTTGAAAATATAAACAAATCTAAAAATCACAGAGAGATCCCGCTCTGAAACTGGTAGGGCTAGATCCCATTTTTGAAGCGGTTGGTTAAGGTTACCTCTGTTATATTTCTTCTTACCTCACAACAACCTCTGGGAATTTACAGAGTGATAACACCCTCCTTTAAACTTTTCCCTTGTAATAATTACAAATTGTGTGATAACATTTTGGCGTCGTTGTCGGGGAACACTAAGTCAATTCTCCTCAAAGATGAAACTTCTCAGTAAACCTTTCCTCAAAATCCTTTAATTTACAAAGCTTACCTGGAAACTCCACTGAGGGTGATCCCCTCATCCCTTTGATAATTCCAAGAAAATTATCTGGCAACTCCACTAATGACAAAACCAACCATGACTTCTCAATGGGACACGAGAAACTTCAAACCTTTAGACATGAGTAAAATATCAGGATACTCTCGACAAATTCCCCCGAAGTACAAGAAATGTCTCCTTAGATTCACTGGTAGTGATGGGGTGAGGGCTGTTAAATTTTGAGCTTGATTTCTTATGCGGATTAATTCTTTTATTTTTTTCAACATTTTGAATCCATCTTGATACACTTCAACAATACCAAATCATAATTGAATAGCAATAACTATGTAGATAAGTAAGCATGCACATCAAAAACACATATACCCTAGGGAAACCCTGTACAGGGAGAAAAACCCCAACAAATGATATTCCTTTATTGCATTAATAATGTAAGATAACTTACAAATATCCATCATGAATGTTCTTCTCTTAAAGAGCTTTCCAAGATGAATCTAACCTGAAAAAGACCTAAAATACCTTGTTGAAATACACCTCTGATATGTTGCCTCTATTGTTGATATACAACACTGAAATTCTTCTTTGGTATGTTGCCTCTTTATCATTGATATGTTCCTCTATTGCTTCACCCTTAACCTGCATATCAAAACAGTGTTGAAGAGAGGGGTCAACCTCTGCTTATATAGGATGAAGAGGAGAAGAGGAGAGAATCGAAATAGTAACATGGTTGCATGATTTAATCATAACTCAGCTTCATACTTTAGTTCAAACTTAGAACTAGACTTGAGACTAGTTATACTTTAGTTCAAAAATAGAAGTAGACTTGAGACTTCAGTTACAACTCAGCATTACACTTTAGTTCAAAAATAGAACTAGACTTAAGACTTCAGTTACAACTCAGCATTACACTTTAGTTTGAAAATAGAACTAGACTTGATACTTCAGTTGCAACTCAGCATTACACTTTAGTTCAAAAATAGAACTAGACTTAATACTTCAGTTACAACTCAGTATTACACTTTAGTTTGAAAATAGAACTAGACTTGATACTTCAATTACAACTCGACTCTTTACAAGGCAATTCAAAATTCTCTTCATGGTGGATAATGTTACATGTACCAACGCACTAGATCAATACATTTATATCATTTTCAATATTAGGAATATTGTTTGTTTCTAGCTCATAGGAATTTTATATTCAACCTAACATTTTCTAGATGCCTTGACTTTTTCTCATGGCTCACAAGGTTTGACCAGGCTCACAGAGGTTATATGTTCCCCCTGACTTTTTCACTAGTCTGTCTATGCTCACAGAGGTTGTACATTCCCCGTGACTTTTGCACTAGACTGTCTATGTTCACAGAGGTTTTACATTCCCCCTAACTTTTGCATTAGACTCACATAGTATCTCGTTCATCCTGACTTTTGGTTTGACTCATAGAGGTTGTACATTCCCCCTGGCTTTTTTCAATACCTCACAAGACTGGTTGATTCTCCAAATCTCCCTGGCTAGCCTTAGGGTGGCCCATATGGCCTCTCATTGAAGAATGATTGTTGATGATTCCAAATTTAACACTCCCTCTCAGTGAGGGAGTCATCTCAGCCACACCAAGCTTGCCTCTCAGCTGCACAAACTATCTTGAAGTCAGAGGTTTGGTCAGGATATCAGCTACCTACTCGCTCGTGGCTATGTACTGTAACTTTACAGTTTTTTTCTAGACCAAGTCTCGGATGTAGTGGTACCTCATGTCAATATGTTTTGAACTGTCGTTAAATACTGGGTTCTCTTTCAATTTTATACAACTTTGATTATAACAGTAAACCACCGTTGTCTCGATATTGTCACCAAACAACCCATAAACCAATTTTTTGAGCCATACTGCTTCCTTGCTAGCATCACTTGTTGCAATTTACTTAGCCTCTGTTGTACTCTGTGAAATGGATCCCTTCTTCTAGCTTGACCAAGATATCATAGCGGATCCTAAACTAAATCAGTATCCAAAAGTACTCTTTCGATCCACTGGGATTCCTACCTAAACAACATCTATCTCAGACCATAAGTAATGGTCCTTCTGATATATCTCAATATGTGCTTCGCTACCACCCAGTGTCTCTGTCTTGGTTCAGTCATGAACTGACTCATTGCAATTATTGCATATCATATATCTAGTGTAGTGTGGATCATGTACATCAATGATCCAATCAGTTTCCTATACATGGTGGGATCCACCAAATATGAGCATGTATCAAAATCATGCATCTTCCTCGGGTTGGAAATCATCGGAGTAGACATGGATTTGCAATCCATCATACCAAACATCTTTATTAAATCCACTATGTATTTTCCTTGTGCCAGAAATATCTCGCCCTGTATTTTCCATACTTACAATCCTAGGAAGTAATGCATCAAGCCTAAGTCCTTCATCTCGAATTCTGAGGTTATCTCCCTCTTACACTAGGATATTAGCCCTTCATCTCTTGTTATAAAGAGATCATGAACATACAATATTAGTATAACACATTGGTTACCTCTTACCTTGATGTACAGATTTGTAGCAACATCACTTTTCTGAAATCCCAGGCTTTTAAGAAGGCCATCAATCATATCATACCAAACTCTAGGAGCCTTCTTAAGACCATACAAGGCATTTCTTAGCTTGCATACATGAGTGCCTTTGTTATGCAGTATAAAATCATCTGGTTGTTTCACAAATACCTCTTGTTCAATCTTTCCATTCAAGAATGTTGTTTTTACATCCATCTGATGTAGCTTCTAACCAAGAATGGGAGCTATAGAAATAATAGTTTGAATGGAGGTATACCTGACTATAGGAGAAAAAGTATCTTCATAGTCAATTCCTTCTTTCTGAGTGAATTGTCTGGCTACAAATATTGCTTTGAAATTTTCCACACTTCCATCAGCTACATGTTTGATCTTATATATCCATTTGGAAGAAACCATTGATTTGTCTTTTGGCCTTGGCACAATGTCCCAAACATCGTTCTTTATAATAAACCTATATTCCTCAAGCATGGCATCCTTCCATATTGTAATTTATATTCTTCTTAAAATGAAGAAGTTTTGGCATCGCTAATGTTGCTCATCAGTGCAACATAGCCTCCAAACCTGTGAGGCCTCTTCCTTTCCTTGAAAGTTCCTTTGGGAGAATCTATCCTTTCTACTTCCTACACTATTTATTTAAGCCACCCTAGTTTCCTTTTCGCTGGAGGTTCTTCAAGAGTTATTTATAACACTTCAGTGGATTCTAGGGGCTCATTACTTGTCCCTTCATGAGGTTCCTCCCTCTGATCATCTGACTCTTCATTTTCAGAAGAGGGTGAATCTAGTTGAACTGCTTATGATTCCTGTTGAGGCTCTTTGGATTTATTAAATGCATCTTCCTCATGGAAAGTCACATCTATGATTACCTCTATTTTCCTCTGACCTAGTACAAAAATCATGTTATCCTTGGAGTTCTCACTGTACCCCAAAAAAAACCCTTTCTTGCCTGAGGGTTCCAGTTTTGTGCTCTTTTTCTTAGAGACATGAATATACATAAGACACCCAAATATCCTTAGATTCCCTACTTCAATTTTGATCCCTGAGAAGACCTCTTCAGGAGTCTTGTCCTTCAACATAGCATGTGGACACACATTTTGAATATACACGGTAGTGGAGGTATTTTCTGCCCATAAAGAATTTGGCAGATCTTGGTCAAACATCATTGCTTTCGTTGGCTCACAAATTATCCTTTTTTTCCTCTCAACAACTCCATTTTGCTGAGGATTATATGGTACGGTCAACTATCTCTTGATTCCTGCTGACTTGTAGAAATCCTCAAACTGAAGACATTCAAACTCTCCTCCATTGTCTATTCTAAAGATTTTGATGTGTTTTCCTGTCTGCTTTTCAATAAATTCTTTATACTCTTTGAATTTGTTAATGTTGAGTTTTTTACCTTGGGAGGTGTTCCCCATGTGCTTGTGACCTCCTTAGAACATGTGGGATGGACATTACACTTTGTACCTTGTACTTTTGTCTAATTTCACTCTGACTTTGTCTAAAGTGAAATTTAGTCATTTTTGGCCTAAAGTGACTATTAATTCACAAAGGGGGTGAATTGGAGACATAAAGTTGACTTAGAAAACTTAACCCAAAGTGGGTTATTGATTTAGATATTTATGGGGAGATCTCAACCATCGATCAGATGGGATATGAGATGATCTCCACCATTCATATCTTAGGCTTCCTTATGGATGTCTAAGAAGGGTGAAAAGGGTGAAGGAGGCATTCATTCTTCTTTTGTTCATTGTGAGAGGAGCACTTGGAGGATGAGCATGAGGTTTGTTACATGAGGTTCTTGATGTTGGGTGCTAGATTTCATGGAGGGAGGCTTGCATCATCTACCCTTGTTTATTTAGTGGAGAGGTTCTACTTCTGAGGAGGGTGAATTTAAAGATTGAGGCGCATCAGTTGTGGGAGGACTTCTAGCCATCAGATTGTAGTGGCATCAGTTACAAAGGGAGGCCATCCAACAGAACTTTATTCATGAGGAGGGGTTTTGAGATCTGAGCTCACAGTTTGTAGTTGGAGCAGTTTCAGTGGTTTTTCCAGCTTGTACATGGGGTGCACCTTCCTGGGGTGCACTTGGAGGCTTTGGGCTTGTGTATCAACTCAGACCGAGTTGTTATTGTATCAGGTTCCATTATATTTTGTACTTGTTGTATTCCACCTTCTGCTTTTCTCATATATACATATATATTCCAAACTGGTTTTCCCCAGGGGGGTTTTATCCAGGGTCATGTTGACCAAAAATACATGTGTACAAAAATGCATGTGTTAGTCTCTTAGATCTAATTATTTTCAGCTGTAAAGATCTATAGGTGTGTTATATTTATTTTGGTATGCATGTGCTAACTTCTGGCTACTAAAACTACATGCTAGAGCACCCAAAATCGCAAATATAATCGTAACAAATCAATAAGAAGTTCTTGGACTGTTGGCTGTTATAAAATAGAAGCATATACTACATTTGGCAGTTGAAACTTAGAGCCTAACTATGGTCAAAGATAGACCTAGTAGGAAATCTTGATAGGACCTGAAAATCTTCATGGTATCAGAGCGGAGTTGGCTGAAATTTGGAGCAGTTGGGACAGCATTTTGTTGGTTGTCATACACATCTTCTTAGCATATTTTTTAGGACATCCATTGAATCATTCAATGGTTGTTAGAGGGCATATTTTTGCAGAGGACAGTTGGGCAGTTTTGGCACTTTTCATCAGTCTCTTTTCTCACCTACGCAGTAGGATTGAGGCTGATTTTATGTGACCACTTTTCACACCTATTTTGTTAGGAGTGAGGTCAGATTACACTTGTCTCTTTTCACACCTGTGTTTCCAAGAGTGAGACAGTGTTTTCCTTGGTAGTGTGATCATTAGTTTTGGATTGCAGTTTGGTAGAGATGTCAGCATCTCAGATGTCGGTTGAGGACAGGATAGCAAGGGCTAGCAATTGGTCGCCTTGGAAGGTGAGGGTGATCTTCGTCTTAGAGGACCTTGAGCTATGGGACATAGTCGAGGCAGTTATTCCCCCCATTCCTATCACTACTCCCATCTTAGTGGCAGAGATCAAGAAAATGAACAAATAGGCAAAGAGAACTATTTTTGAAGTATTTCGTGACCATATCATACCCCATTTGACAGGGAAGACTTGTGCATACAATATGTGGGCATTTCTATGCAAGTTGTATGAGAGATCCAATGAGAACTGAAATATGATTCTTCATGACTGACTTAAGAGAATTCACATGCTCAAGGATGAGTCAGTAACTTCATTCCTTGGTCATTACACTCAAATCAGAGACGAACTTGGAGCCGTCAGAGAGGTTGTTGATCCTAACTCTCTGGTGAGGCAAGATATGAATATCTTCACCAAACCGTGGGGTCCATTTGTACGTGGCATAGTTTCCAGGGGGGTCATGCCTACATGGGAGAGGATGTGGATGACTTCCTCCAGGAGGAGATTAGGCTTGAAACTGAGGCTTCTAGTCAGCAGCAATAGATTGGTCAGAGTGAGGAGGATCTTTCTCTTTGGACAAAGGGAAAGAAGAAGGTCAACTATGGGGGTTGGCAGGGTCCCAAGTTTGGGGCCCCACCATAGGGGAGTGGAGGAGGAGAGAGAAGCAGTGGTTAGGGTAGTGGTCAGAGGAGAAATATGAGAAAAGTGAAGAATTTCGGGCATTATGATGAACAGTGTCTGAACAGGAAGAAGAAGAAGGGTGGTATCGTAGCTACAACAAAGGAGGCAGACATTCAGACTCAGTTTCAGAGAGAGTGTGCTTTTCTCATATGTTGCACTTCAGTTGATATGACACCTAGTATCTGGTATATTGGTAGTGGGGCTTAGAGCCATATGAATGGAGTTCAAGATATTTTTTCAAATCTCAGAGACACCGAGTTTAGGATAAATATTTCTCTTGGAGATGACAGAGTGGTCAGAGTTGTTGGGATTGGCACAACTACCTTTCGGAGAGATAGCTTGCCACATATATTGTTCACTGATGTTATTTAAGTCCCTGGGATGAAGAATAATTTGATTTCATATTCCACCCTCCAGGATAGAGGTCTTGAGTTGAAATTCAAAGGTACCAAGGTATTGATTCATCCTCGGGGGTCTTCACTAGCCTCGGGACAGGTTATTGGAGTGAGGGATGGGAAACTGTTCAGATTTCTTTTTTCAGACACTTCATGCATTGGCAGTGAGTAGCGATAGCAGTAGACAGTTATGTGAGTTATGTCATCGCAGAATGGCCCACCTACATCATGGGGATCTTGGAGGACTGAGAGGGTTGTGACCGAAGTGCCACAGATCAGCATAGAGCATCAGGATGTTTGCAGAGGGTGTGTTCTTGGTAATTTTACCAAGGTATCATTCCCCAACAGTGACACCAGGTAAGCTAGGATACTGAATTTAGTACACAAGGATGTGTGTGGGCCCATGACTCAGAGGTCCTTGAGTGGTTTTGAGTACCATATCATATTTATTGATGACTACTCGAGGAACACTTAGATCTATTTATTGAAGGCCAAGAGTGAGGTCTTCACACAGTTCCAAGAGTTCAGAGCTCTTGTGGAGAACCAGTCGGGAAAGAGGATCAAAGTCTTGCAGTCAGATAATGGGGGAGAGTATTCCTCAAGACAGTTTGTGGACTTCTTTGCTCAGTAGGGCATTAGGAGACAGATGACCGTACCTTACAGCCCCCAGTAGAACGGGGTTGTCGAGAGGAAGAACTGGGCCATTATCGATTCAGGGAGATCCATGTTGCATGATCAGAGTTTTCCTTTGTACTTATGGGTAGAGGCATGTGCTACTGCAGTTAACCTACATAACGGGAGCCCCCATAGGATATTGATAAAGATGACTCATGAGAAGGCCTTCACTGGTAGGAGACCTGATGTCGATCACATCAGGATCTTTGGGTGCTTGAATTTCTCTCATATCCCCTCAGAGAGGAGGACAAAGCTAGACCCCACATCTCAGTAGGGGATACTATTTGGATACTCAGAGGTGTCGAAACCCTATCGCATCTACATTCTGCCACTTAGGAGAGTGGTGGTGAGCAGAGATGTCATATTTGAGGAGGATAGGGATTTTTCAAGATCTCTTGAGTCGAGATTTGGAGTTGAGGATGATTAAGAGTTGGCGATTGTAGTCTTAGACGGAGAACAACCTCATATTTTGAGTACATCGGTATCAAAGGTGACAGGGTCACCATACAAAGATTCAGGGTCACAGTCAAAGCATGTTCAGTTAGATGGGGAAGAGACTTTAGAGGGAGGTCAGACTTCAGGATCTCAGGTTGTTGAGACAAGTCCTCAGAGAATCACTCTTGAGGAGAGAGACCTTACTTCTCTGTTGACCACTTCAGGGAAGAGGAGACCTAGATGGTTTCAGGAGACCTTGAAGAAGGCGATGGAGAATGTAGGGGATCCCAAGAGCCAGATCAGAGAGAGCAGGACACCATTCATATTGGGAGCATATTTGTCACTAGTGACGAGTATCAGGGATACTAAGCCACATACCTTTACGCAAGAAGTGGACCATCAGTTCTGGAGAGAGGCCATGATAGAGGAGTATGACTCCATTGTGCGCATTGATGTCTGGGATGTGGTTTCGAGGCTAGTGGGGAATTTATTTGTGACTTCTAGGTGGTTGTACAAGACCAAGATTGTTGCATATGGCAGCATTGAGAAACACAAGGCCCATTTTGTAGCACGAGGATTCTCACAGATTGAGGGAGTCGATTATGAAAATACTTTCGCACCAGTTGCAATATACACTTATATCAGGACTATCATTGCCATAGTAGCAGAGATGGGTTGGCACATTCACCAGATGGATGTGAAAAGCACATTTTTGAATGGCTTTATTGAGGAGGAGGTGTACATAGAGCAACCATAAGGGTTTGAGGTGAGTGATAGGGAGACTCACATGTGTCTTCTAAGGAAGGCACTATATGGTCTAAAGCAAGCTCCCCGAGCTTGGTATTCATGCATTGATACTTATTTTCTTCAGATGGGCTTCGACAAGAGCGATGTTGATCCGAACCTCTATTTCATCATTAGGGGTGAGGACACACTCATTCTCATTTTTTATGTGGATGATTTATTCATTACTGGAGCCGAGGATCGCATAGATGAGTGCAAGCTAGGACTTGTATCAAAGTTTGAGATGAGTGATATCGGATTGATGCACTACTTTATGGGTGTTTGCACTCTTTTCGTCGCTGTGCGAGCAAAAAGTGAGTGCTTACATGCCTAGTTGGGCTCTGCTAGTCATGACAGTTGTATGGTAAAAGGTTAGAAAGAAAAAAACTAAGCTATAAACAAGAATTAAACAAAAACTAACTGAAACTATGAGCATAAAAATAAAAATAAAAAACAAATGACAATGGACCAATATCACCAATGTATAAGCTGGTCTGATAGATGAAATCCAAAGATACACAATGGAGAAAGAGGACTTGG
>ML792894.1:272579-288898 GCA_009831015.1 Picea engelmannii | reverse complement strand
GCAGATTGAGCTCGGATTTGGTGTCAAATCGACTTGGGAGCCGATCCATTAGTGGTTGGGAGGCCGACCAGCTTCATAAATGCACCGTTTGGCAGGCGCGCGGGTTTTTCACCCCACAGCCACGCATATGCGCTCCAGGTACGAATATGTTGCGCACGTGCGCCCAGTGGGTGCAAAGCGCCTTTTAATTTTTTGGCCATTTTGCATAGTTTTGACCCTTTTGTTGTGCTGTGGAATTAACCTTGTGCCATGAATGACTGTTTTTCTGTGTTGACGATGCGGAGTTCTTGTCGCCCTGTGCGGACGAAACTTCAGTGATAACAATGGGTATGGAGGTATGGCAGGAGGAGGGTCACATATTTCTCGGGTAGGGGAAGTATGCAACAGATAATTTGAGCAAGTTTCAGATGGAGGGCTACAAACCCATGTCAAAACCTATGATCACCAACTGGAAGAAGCTTAGTGCTTCAGATAGCTAGTTGGTGGATGCCACAGTATACAGGCAGTTGATTGGTTCACTCATGTATCTGGTTAACACCAGAAAAGATATATGTTTTTCCATGAACACTCTCATCCAGGACATGGTTGAATAGAGGAGTGTTCACTTGGTTGGGACAAAACACGTATTGAGATATGTTGTTGGGACAGTGGACTATGCCCTAGACTATGTCAAGGTAGATGGAGTCAGTTTGGTTGGCTACACAAATTCAGACTGGGTAGGATGTGTTGCTGACAGGAAAATCACCTCAAGGTGTTGCTTCAGTTCGAGGTCAGGACTTGTTTCCTAGTTTAGCCAAAAGAAGAAGTCATTTTCTTTGAGGTCAGCCAAGGAAGAGTATATGGTGGCCAGTCAAGCCAGTTTCGAAGCCATTTGGATTTTTAATATGTTGGTTGGTTTATTTGGTCAGGAGATGTCACCGACTGTCATTCACTGTGATAATCAGAGTTGTATCAAACTCTTTGAGAATCTAAATTTTCATGACCGGTCGAAGCATATTGAGATCAGGTACCATTTCATTTGTGACTGATCTCAGCAAGGGGTAGTTCAGTTGCAGTATGTATTGATAGATGACCAGGTTGCATATATTCTCACCTAGGCCTTACCATGGGGCAAGCATGTCTACTTCAGAGACAAGATGGCCCTGGTGAGGAACACCTTCCTCGATAAGAGGGAGTGTTGAGTTTTGTACCTTGGGAGGTGTTCCCCATGTGCTTGTGACCTCCTTAGCACATGTGGGATGGACATTACACTTTGTACCTTGTACTTTTATCTAATTTCAATTTGACTTTCTCTAAACTGAAATTTAGCCATTTTTGGCCTAAAGTGACTATTAATTCACAAAGGGGGTGAATTAGAGACATAAAGTAGTCGTAGGAAACTTAACCCAAAGTGGGTTATTGATTTAGATATTTATGAGGAGATCTCAACCATTGATTATATGGGAGATGATATGATCTCCACTATTCATATCTTAGGTTTCCTTATGGATGTCTAAGAAGGGCACAAAGGGTGAAGGAGGCATTCATTCTTCTTTTGTTCATTGTGAGAGGAGCACTTGGAGGATGAGAATGAGGTTTGTTGCATGAGGATTCTTGAGCTTGGGTGCTAGCTTTCAAGGAGGGAGGCTTGCATCATCTACCCTTGTTTATTTAGTGGAGAGGTTCTACTTTTGAGGAGGGCACATTTCCAGATTGAGGTGCATCAGTTGTGGGAGGACTTCTAGCCATAAGATTTCAATAAGATCAGTTGCAGAGGGAGGCCATACAACAGAGCTTCAATCTTGTGGAGGGGTTTTCAGATATGAGCTCACAGTTTGCAGTTGGAGCAATTTCAGTGGTTTTCCAACTTGTATGTGGGGCACACCTTCCTGGGGCGCACTTTGAGGCTTTGGGCTTGTGTATCAACTCAAATCGAGTTGATATTATATCAGGTTCCATTATATTTTGTACTTGTTGTATTCCACCTTCTTCTTTCCTCATATATACATATATATTCCAAACTGGTTTTCCCCGGGGGGTTTTTATCCAGGGTCATGTTGACCAAAAATACATGTGTACAAAAATGCATGTGTTAGTCTCTTAGATATATTTATTTTCAGATGTAAAAATCTATAGGTGTGTTATATTTATTTTTGTATGCACGTGCTAACTTCTGGTTACTAAAACTACATGCTAGAGCACCCAAAATCGCAAATATAATTGTAACAAGTCAGCAAGAAGTTCTTGGATTGTTGGCTGTTATAAAATAGCAGCATATACTACATTTGACAGTTGAAACTTAGAGCCTAACTGTGGTAAAAGACAGACCCAGTAGGAAAGCTTTATAAGACCTGCAAATATTCATGGTATCAGAGCGGAGGTGGTTGAAATTTGGAGCAGTTGGGACAGCATTTTGTTGGCTATCATACACATCTTCTTAGCAGATTTTTGAGGATAGTCATTGACTCATTATGTGGTTGTTAGAGGGCATATTTTTGCAGAGGAAAATTGGGCAGTTTTGGCACCTTTCATCAGTCTCTTTTCACACCTACGCAGTAGGAGTGAGGCTGATTTGATGTGACCTCTTTTCACACCTATCATGTTAGGAGTGAGGTCAGATTACACTTGTCTCTTTTCACACTTGTGTTGATGGGAGTGAGACAGTGTTTTCCTTGGCAATGTGAGCATTAGTTTGGGATTGCAGTTTGGCAGAGATGTCAACATCTCAGATGCCAGTTGAGGATAGGATAGCAAGGGCTAGCAATTGGTCGCCTTGGAAGGCGAGTATGATCTTCATCTTAGAGGACCTCGATCTATGGGACATAGTCGAGGCAGTTGTTCCCCCCATTCCTGTCACTGCTCCCATCTTAGTGGCAGAGATCATGAAAATTAACAACAAGGCGAAGAGAACTATTTGTGATGTATTTTGTGACCATATCATACCCCATTTGATGTGGAAGACTTGTGCATATGATATGTGGGCATCTCTATGCAAGTTGTATGAGAGCTCCAATGAGAACTGAAAGATGGTTCTTCATGACCGACTGAGTATAATTCGCATGCTCAAGGATGAGTCGGTAACTTCATTCCTTGGTCATTACACTCAGATCAGAGAGGAACTTGGAGCCATCAGAGAGGTTGTTGATCCTAACTCTCTGGTGAGGCAAGATATGAATATCTTCACCAAACTGTGGGGTCCATTTGTACGTGGCATAGTTTCCAGGGAGGTCATGCCTACATGGGAGAGGATGTGGGATTACTTCATCCAAAAGGAGATTAGGCTTGTAGCCGAGGCATCTGGTCAGGAGTAGTAGATTGGTCAGGGTGAGAAGGATCTTTCTCTTTGGACAAAGGGAAAGAAGAAGGCCGACTGTGGGAGTCGGCAGGGTCCCAAGTTTGGGGCCCCACCATAGGGGAGTGGAGGAGGAGAGAGAAGCAGTGGTCAGAGGAGAGATATGATAAAAATGAAGAAGTTCGAACATTATTCTAGATAGTGTCTGAACATCAAGAAGAAGAAGGGTGGTACCGTATCTACAATAAAGGAGGCAGACTTTCAGACTTAGTTTCAAAGAGAGTGTGTTTTTCTCATATGTTGTAGTTGAGTTGAGATGACACCCAGTATCTGGTATATTGACAATAGGGCTTCAAGCCATATGAATGGAGTTCAAGATATTTTTTGTGATCTCAGAGACACTGAGTTCAGGATAGAGATTTCTCTTGGAGATGACAGAGTGTTCAGAGTTGTTGGGATTGGCACAGTTACCTTTCGGGGAGATAACTTGCCACATATATCGATCACAGACGTTCTTTATGTCTTTGGGATGAAGAACAATTTGATTTCATCTTCCACCCTCCAGGATAGAGGTCTTGAGTTGAAATTCAAAGGTACCAAGCTACTGATTCATCCTCAGGGGTCTTCACTAGCCTCAGGACAGGTTATTGATTTTGGGATGGGAAACTGTTCAAATTTATTTTTCATCCACTTCATGCATTAGCAGCGAGTAGTAACAGCAGTAGATAGTCATGTAAGTTATGTCATCATAGGATGGCCCACCTACATCATGGGCTCTTGGAGGACTGAGAGGGTTGTGACTGGAGTGCCACAGATCAACATAGAGCATCAGGATGTTTGTAGAGGGTGTGCACTTGGTAATTTTACCAAGGCATCATTCCCCAGCAGTGACACCAGGTCAACTACGAAACTGAATTTAGTACACACAGATGTGTGTGGGCCCATGACTCGAAGGTCCTTGAGTGGTTTTGAGTTCCATCTCACATTTATTGATGACTACTTGACGAACACTTGGATCTATTTTCTGAAGGCCAAGAGTGAGGTCTTCACATGGTTCCAAGAGTTCAAAGCTCTTGTGGAGAACCAGTCGAGAAAAAGGATCAAAGTCTTGTGGTTGGATAACGGGGGAGAGTATTCCTCAAGACAGTTTGTGGACTTCTATGCTCAACAGGGCATTAGGAGACAAATGACCGTACCTTACAACCCCCAGCAGAACAGGGTTTTCGAGAGGAAGAACCGGGCCATTCTCAATTCAAGGAGATCCATGTTGCATGATCAGAGTTTGCCTTTGTACTTTTGGCAAAGGCATGTGCTACTGCAGTTAACCTGTAGAACAAGAGCCCCCACAGGATATTGAGGAAGATGACTCCTGATAAAGCCTTCACTGGTAGGATACCTGATGTCGAGCACATCAGGATCTTTGGGTGCTTGACTTTCTCTCATATCCCCTTGGAGAGGAGGACAAAGCTAGACCCCACATCCCAGTAGGGGATACTAGTTGGATACCCAGAGGTGTCAAAAGCCTATCGCATATACATTCCACCACTTTGGAGAGTGGTGGTGAGTAGAGATGTCATATTTGAGGAGGATAGGGATTTTGCAAGATCTCTTGAGTCGAGATTTGGAGTTGAGGATGATGCAGAGTTGGCGATTGCAGTCTCAAAGGGAGAACAGCCTCATATTTTGAGTACACCAGTATCAGAGGTGATACGGTCACCATACACAGCTTCAGGGTCACATTTAGAGCATGTTCAGTGAGATGGGGCATAAACTTCAGAGGGAGGTCAAGCTTTAGGATCTCAGGTTGTTGAGACGAGTCCTGAGACAGTCACTCTTGAGTAGAGAGACCTTACTTCTCTGTTGACCACTTCAAGGAAGAGGAGACCTAGATGCTTTCAGGAGACCTTGAAGGAAGCGATGGAGAATGTAGGGGATCCCAAGAGCCAGATCAGAGAGAGCAGGACACCAGTCATACTGGGAGCATAGTTGGCACTAGTGACGAGTATCAAGGATACTGAGCCACATACCTTTGCGCAAGAAGTGGACCATCAGGTTTGGAGAGAGGCCATGATAGAGGAGTATGACTCCATTGTGCACATTGATGTCTGGGATGTGGTTTCGAGGCCAGTGGGGAATTCAATTGTGACTTCTAGGTTGTTGTACAATACTAAGATTGTTGCAGATGGCAGCATTGAGAAACACAAGGCTCATTTTGTGCCATGAGGATTCTCACAGATTGAGGGAGTCGATTATGACAAGACTTTCACACCAGTTGCGACATACACTTATATCAAGACTATCATTTCCATAGCAGCAGAGATGGGTTTGCACATTAACCAGATGGATGTGAAAACTGCATTTTAGAATGGCTTTATATAGGAGAAGGTGTACATAGAGCAGCCATAAGGGTTTGAGGTGAGTGACAAGGAGACTCACATGTGTCTTCTAAGGAAGGCACTATATGGTCTAAATCAAGCTCCCCAAGCTTGGCATTCATGCATTGATACTTATTTTCTTTAGATGGGCTTCGAGAAGAACAATGTTGATCTGAACCTCTATTTCATCATTAGGGGTGAGGACACACTCATTCTCATTTTGTATGTGGATGATTTATTCATTACTGGAGCCAAGGATCACATAGTTGAGTGCAAGCTAAAACTTGCATCAAAGTTTGAGATGAGTGATATCGGATTGATGCACTACTTTCTGGGTATGGAGGTATGGCAGGAAGAGGGTCACATATTTCTCGAGCAGGGGAAGTATGCAATAGATATTTTGAGCAGTTTTCAGATGGAGGACTGCAGAACCATGTCAACACCTATGATCACCAATTGGAATAAGCTTAGTGCTTCAGATAGTCAGTTGGTGGATGCCACAGTATACAGGCAGTTGATCGGTTCACTCATGTATATGGTTAACACCAGACCAAATATATGTTTTTCCATGAACACTCTCAGTTAGTACATGGTTGAATCGAGGAGTGTTCACATGGTTGGGGCAAAACACGTCTTGAGATATGTTTTTGGGACAGTGGACTATGGCCTAGACTATGTCAGGGGAGATGGAGTCAATTTGGTTGGCTACACAGATTTAGATTGGTAAGGATGTGTTGCTGACATGAAAAGCACCTCAGGGTGTTGCTTCAGTTTGGGGTCAGTACTTGTTTCCTAGCTTAGCCGAAAGAAGAAGTCATTTTATTTGAGTTCGGTTGAGGCAAAGTATATGGCGGCCAGTCAAGCCAGTTGCGAGGCCATTTGGCTTTGTAAGATGTTGGTTGGTTTATTTGGTCAAGAGATGTCACCGACTGTCATTCACTGTGATAATCAGAATTGTATCAAACTCTTTGAGAATCCATATTTTCATGACCGATCAAAGAATATTGGGATCAGGTACCATTTCATTCGTGATTGAGCTTAGCAAGGGGCAGTTCAGTTGCAGTATGTATTAACAAATGACCAGGTTGCATATATTCTCACCAAGGCCTTTCCATGGGGCAAGCATGTCTACATCAGAGACAAGATGGCCTTGGTGAGGAACACCTTCCTCGGTAATAGGGAGTGTTGAGTTTTGTACCTCTGGAGGTGTTTCCCATGTGATTGTGACCTCCTTAGCACATGTGGGATGGACATTACACTTTGTACCTTGTACTTTTTTCTAATTTCACTTTGATTTTGTCTAAAGTGAAATTTAGTCATTTTTGGCCTAAAGTGACTATTAATTCACAAAGGGGGTGAATTAGAGACATAAAGTAGACTTAGGAAACTTAACCCAATGTGGGTTACTGATTTATATATTTATGAGGAGATCTCAACCATTGATTATATGGGAGATGAGATGATCTCCACCATTCATATCTTAGGTTTCCTTATCGATGTCTAAGAAGGGTGCAAAGGGTGAAGGAGGCATTCATTCTTCTTTTTTTCATTATGAGAGGAGCACTTGGAGGATGAGCATGAGGTTTGTTGCATGAGGATGCTTGAGCTTGGGTGATAGCTTTCATGGAGAGAGGATTGCATCATCTACCCTTGTTTATTTAGTGGAGAGGTTCTACTTCTAAGGAGGGCGCATTGCAAAATTGAGATGCATTAGTTGTGGGAGGACTTCTAGCCACAAGATTGAAATTAGATCAGTTGCAGAGGGAGGCCATACAATAGAGATTCATTCTTGTGGAGGGGTTTTCAGATATGATCTCACAGTTTGCAGTTGGAGTAGTTTCAGTGGTTTTTCCAGCTTGTATGTGGGGCGCACCTTCCTGGGGCGCACTTGGAGGCTTTGGGATTGTGTATCAACTCAGATTGAGTTTCTATTATATCAGGTTCCATTATATTTTGTACTTGTTGTATTCCACCTTCTGCTTTCCTCGCATATACATATATATTCCAAACTGGTTTTCCCTGGGGGGGGTTTATCCAGGGTCATGTTGACCAAAAATACATGTGTACAAAAATGCATGTGTTAGTCTCTTAGATCTATTTATTTTCAGCTGTAAAGATCTATAGGTGTCTTATATTTATTTTGGTATGCATGTACTAACTTCTGGTTACTAAAACTACATGCTAGAGCACCTAACATCGCAAATATAATCGTAACAAATTAGAAAGAAGTTCTTGGATTGTTGGTTGTTATAAAATAGCATCATATACTACATTTGGTAGTTGAAACTTAGAGCCTAACTGTGGTCAAAGACAGACCCAGTAGGAAAGCTTGATAGGACCTGAAAATCTTTATGGTATCCGAGCGGAGGTGGCTGAAATTTGGAGCAGTTGGGATAGCATTTTGTTGGTTGTCATACACATCTTCTTAGCATATTTTTTAGGACAGCCATTGACTCATTATGTGGTTGTTAGAGGGCATATTTTTGCAGAGGACAGTTGGGCAGTTTTGGCACTTTTCATCAGTCTCTTTTCACACCTACGCAGTAGGAGTGAGGTTGATTTGATGTGACCTATTTTCACACTTATTTTGTTAGGAGTGAGGTTAGATTACACTTGTCTCTTTTCACACCTATGTTGACAGGAGTGAGACAGTGTTTTCCTTGGAAGTGTGAGCATTAGTTTGGGATTGCAGTTTGGCAGAGATGTCAACATCTCAGATGCGAGTTGAGGACAGGATAGCAAGGGCTAGCAATTGGTCACCTTGGAAGGCGAGGATGATCTTCTTCTTAGAGGACCTCGAGCTATGGGACATAGTCGAGGTAGTTGTTCCCCCCATTCTTGTCACTTCTCCCATCTTAGTGGCAGAGATCAGGAAAATGAACAAAAAAGGTAAAGAGAACTATTTGTGACGTATTTCGTGACCATATCATACCCCATTTGATGGGGAATATTTGTGCATACGATATGTGCTCATCTCTATGCAAATTGTATGAAAGCTCCAATGAGAACCGAAAGATGGTTCTTCATGACCGACTCATGAGAATTCGCATGCTCAAGGATGAGTCGTTAACTTCATTCCTTGGTCATTACACTTAGATCAGAGATTAACTTGGAGCCGTCAAAGAGGTTGTTAATCCTAACTCTCTGGTGAGGCAAGATATGAATATATTCACCAAACCGTGGGGTCCATTTGTACATGGCATAGTTGCCAGGGAGGTCATGCCTACATGGGAGAGGATGTGGGATGACTTCATCCAAGAGAATATTAGGCTTGCAGTTGAGGCTTCTGGTCAGTAGCAGTAGATTGATTAGGGTGAGGAGCATCTTTCTCTTTGGACAAAGGGAAAGAAGAAGGCCGACTGTGGGGGTCGGCAGGGTCCCAAGTTTGGGGCCCCACTAGAGGGGATTGGAGGAGGAGAGAGAAGAAGTGGTCAGGGCAGTGGTTAGAGGAGAGATATGAGAAAAGTGAAGAATTTTGGGCATTATTCTGGACAATGTCCGAATAGGAAGAAGAAGAAGGGTGGTACTGCAGCTACAACAAAGGAGGCAGACTTTTAGACTCAGTTTCAGAGAGAGGGTGCTTTTCTCATATGCTGCACTTTGGTTGAGATGACACCTAGTATCTGGTATATTGACAGTGGGGCTTCGAACCATACGAATGGATTTCAATAGATTTTTTTTGATCTCAGAGACACCGAGTTCAGGATAGATATTTCTCTTGGAGATGACAGAGTGGTCAGAGTTGTTAGGATTGGCACAGTTACCTTTCGGAGAGATACCTTGCCACATATATCGTTCACAGACATTCTTTATGTCCCTGGGATGAAGGATAATTTGATTTCATCTTCCACCCTCCAAGATAGAGGTTTTGAGTTGACATTCAAAGGTACCAAGGTACTGATTCATCCTTGGGGGTCTTCACTAGCCTTAGGACAGGTTATTGGATTGAGGGATGAGAAACTATTCAGATTTCTTTTTCAGCCACTTCATGTATTGGCAGCGAGTAGCGACAACAGTAGACAATTATGTGAGTTATTTCATCGCAAGATGGACCACCTACATCATGGGGCTCTTGGAGGACTAAGAGGGTTGTGACCGGAGTGCCACAGATCAGCATAGAACATCAGGATGTTTGCATAGGGTGTGCACTTGGTAATTTTATCAAGGCATCGTTCCCCAGTAGTGACACCAAGTCAGCTGGGATATCGAATTTAGTACACATGGATGTGTGTGGGCCCATGACTCGAAGGTCCTTGAGTGGTTTTGAGTACCATCTCACACTTATTGATAACTACTCGAGGAACACTTGGATCTATTTCCTAAAGGCGAAGAGTGAGGTCTTCACACGGTTCCAAGAGTTTAAAGCTCTTGTGGAGAACCAATCAGGAAAGAGGATCAAAGTCTTACAGTCGGATAACGAGGGAGAGTATTCCTCAAGACAGTTTGTGGAATTATGTACTCAACAGGGCATTAGGAGACAGATGACCGTACCTTACAACCCCCAGCAAAATGGGGTTGTCGAGAGGAAGAATCGAGCCATTATCGGTTTAGGGAGATCCATGTTGCATGATCAAAGTTTTCCTTTGTACTTATGGGCATAGGCATGTGCTACCGCAGTTAACTTGCAGAACGGGAGCCCCCATAGGATATTGAGGAAGATGACTCCTGAGAAGGCCTTCACTGGTAGGAGGCCTGATGTCGAGCACATCAGGATCTTTGGGTACTTGAATTTCTCTCATATCCGCTCGGAGAGGAGTACAAATCTAGACCCCACATCCCAGGAGGGGATACTAGTTGGATACTCAAAGGTTTCGAAAGGCTATATCATCTACATTCCGCCACTTAGGAGAGTGGTGGTGAGAAAAGATGTCAGATTTGAGGAGGATAGGGATTTTTCCAGATCTCTTGAGTCGAGAGTTGGAGTTGAGGATGATGCAGAGTTGGCGATTGCAGTCTCAGAGGGAGAGCAGCCTCATATTTCAAGTAAACTAGTATCATAGGTGATAGGGTCACCATACACAGCTTCAGAGTCACAGTTAGAGCATGTTCAGTAAGATGGGGCATAGACTTCAGAGGGAGGTCAGACTTCAGGATCTCAAGTTGTTGAGACGAGTCCTGAGGAAGTCACTCTTGAGCAGAGAGAGCTTACTTCTATGTTGGCCACTTCAGGGAAGAGGATACCTAGATGGTTTGAAGAGACCTTGAAGGATGCGATGGAGAATGTAGGGGATCCCAAGAGCCAGATCAGACAGAGCAGGAAACCAGTCATATTGGGAGAATATTTGGCACTAGTGACAAGTATCAGGGATACTGAGCCACAAACCTTTGCGCAAGAAGTGGACCATCAGGTCTGGAGAGAGGCCATGATAGAGGAGTATGACTCCATTGTGCACATTGATGTATGGGATGTGGTTTCGAGGCAAGTGGGGAATTCAATTGTGACTTCTAGGTGGTTGTACAAGACCATGATTGTTGCATATGGTAGCATTGAGAAACACAAGGCCCGTTTTGTCGCACAAGGATTCTCACAGATTGAGGGAGTCGATTATGATAAGACTTTCACACCAGTTGAGAGATACACTTATATCAGGACTAGCATTGTCGTAGCAGCAGAGATGGGTTGGCACATTCACCAGATGGATGTGAAAACCACATTTTTGAATGGCTTTATTGAGGAGGAGGTGTACATAGAGCAGCCACAAGGGTTTGAGGTGAGTGATAGGGAGACTTGCATGTGTCTTCTAAGGAAGGCACTATATGGTCTAAATAAATCTCCCCAAGCTTGGTATTCACGCATTGATACTTATTTGCTTTAGATGGGCTTCGAGAAGAGAGATGTTGATCTGAACCTCTATTTCATCATTAGGGGTGAGGACACACTCATTCTTATTTTGTATGTGGATGATTTATTCATTACTGGAGCCTAGGATCGCATAGTTGAGTGCAAGCTAGGATTTGCATCAAAGTTTAAGATGAGTGATATTGGATTGATGCACTACTTTCTGGGTATGTAGGTATGGCAGGAAGAGGGTCACATATTTCTCGGGCAAGGGAAGTATGCAACAGATATTTTGAGCAGTTTTCAGATGGAGGACTGCAGACCCATGTCAACACCTATGATCACCAACTGGAATAAGCTTAGTGCTTCAGATAGTCTATTGGTGGATGCCACAGTATACAGGTAGTTGATCGGTTCACTCATGTATCTGGTTAACACCAGACCAGATATATGTTTTGTCGTGAACACTCTCAGTTAGTACATGGTTGAACCGAGGAGTGTTCACATGGTTGGGGAAAAACACGTCTTGAGATATGTTGTTGGGACAGTGGACTATGGCCTAGACTATGTCAGGGGAGATGGAGTCAGTTTGATTGGCTACATAGATTCAGACTGGGTAGGATGTACTACTGATAGGAAAAGCACCTCGGGGTGTTGCTTCAGTTTGGGGTCAGGACTTATTTCCTAGTTTAGCCAAAAGAAGAAGTCATTTTATTTGAGTTCAGCCGAGGCATAGTATATGGCGGCCAGTCAGGCCAGTTGCGAGGCCATTTGGCTTTGTAAGATGCTGGTTGGTTTATTTGGTCAAGATATGTCACCGATTGTCGTTGACTGTGATAATCAGAGTTGTATCAAACTCTTTGAGAATCTAGTTTTTCATGATCGGTCGAGGCATATTGAGATCAGGTACCATTTCATTCATGACTAATCTCAACAAGGGGCAGTTCAGTTGCAATATGTATTGACAGATGACTAGGTTTCATATATTCTCACCAAGGCCTTGCCATGGGGCAAGCATGTCTACTTCAAAGACAAGATGGCCTTGGTGAGAAACATCGTCCTCGGTAAGAGGGAGTATTGAGTTTTGTACCTTGGGAGGTGTTCCCCATGTTCTTTTGACCTCCTTAACACATGTGGGATGGACATTACACTTTGTCCCTTGTACTTTTGTATAATTTCACTTTGACTTTGTATAAAGTGAAATTTAGTCATTTTTGGCCTAAAGTGACTATTAATTCACAAAGGGGGTGAATTAGAGACATATAGTAGACTTAGGAAACTTAACCCAAAGTGGGTTATTGATTTAGATATTTATGAGGAGATCTCAACCATTGATTAGATGGGAGATGAGATGATCTCCACCATTCATATCTTAGGTTTCCTTATGGATGTCTAAGAAGGGTGCAAAGGGTGAAGGAGGCTTTCATTCTTATTTTGTTCATTGTGAGAGGAGCACTTGGAGGATGAGCATGAGGTTTGTTGCATGAGGATGCTTGAGCTTGGGTGCTAGCTTTCATGGAGGGAGGCTTGCATCATCTACCCTTGTTTATTTAGTGGAGAGGTTCTACTTATGAGGAGGGCGCATTGCCAGATTGAGGTGCATTGGTTGTGGGAGGAATTCTATCCATAAGATTGCAATAAGATCAGTTACAGAGGGAGGCCATACAGCAGATCTTCATTCTTGTGGAGGGGCTTTCAGATATGAGCTCACAGTTTACAGTTGGAGTAGTTTCAGTGATTTTTCCAGCTTGTATGTGGGGTGCACTTGCAGGCTTTGGGGTTGTATATCAACTCATATCAAGTTTCTATTGTATCAGGCTCCATTATATTTTGTACTTGTTGTATTCCACCTTCTTCTTTCCTCATATATACATATATATTCCAAACTGGTTTTCCCCGGGGGAGTTTTATCTAGGGTCATGTTGACCAAAACTATGTGTACAAAAATGCATGTGTTAGTCTCTTAGATCTGTTTATTTTTAGTTTTAAAGATCTATAGGTGTGTTATATTTATTTTGGTATGCATGTGCTAACTTCTGGTTACTAAAACTACATGCTAGAGCACCCAAAATCACAAATATAACCGTAACAAATCAGCAAGAATTTCTTGGACTATTGTTTGTTATAAAACAGCAGCATATACCACATTTGGCAGTTGAAACTTAGAGCCTAACTGTGGTCAAAGACAGATCCAGTAGGAAATCTTGATAGGACCTAAAAAACTTCAGTCAAATGTGTCACTTTTAGCTTTAAGAAAATATATCCAACATTTTCTTGAGTAATCATCAATAAAACTAACATAATACAAACAACCATTGAGTGAGGGAGATTACATGGGACCACATACACCAGAATGAACTAGATCTAAGATGCCCTAAGCTCTGTTGTCACTACTAGGAAATGCTTTCTTTATATTTTTACCTAGCATGCATCCCTTACAAATTTCATTTTTACTAAGAGAAATAGAGGGCATGCCACATACCATGTTCCAATAGATATGGAAGAGCTCTGTAATGAAGATGTCCAAGTCTTATGTGCCACAACTTGTTGGAGCTAGTCACATCATGAGCCAATGCCTGAATTGACTGTCCTGACATGACGTACAGTCCTCCACTGCGAGTTCCAATGGGTTATGTTGTACTTAAGTGGCTACCTTTAGCCCATAGTAGTGTCTTCCTATCCTTGATGATCACCCAATATCCCTTGTCCTCAAGGGTTGCAACTGATAGTAGATTCTTCTTGAGCCCTAGAACATATTTTACTTCATTGACATGAAGTCTAGCCCCAAATTCCAATCTGAAGGAGATAGAGCCTACTCCCTCTATATAGTAACATTTGTCATCCCCAATCTCAACATGCTCTGCAAAAGATTTTGTCTCAAAATCTAAGAGGATCTCCTTGAACCTTCTCATATTCTTTGATGCACCACTATCTACTAACCAAGTTTTCGGCCCCGTGAAAATTGAACTGGATAAGGCAGAAACCAAGTAATATTCTTTTCTATTTTCTTTCTCATTAGAAGGAATTTTCTTACTTCTTTTGGATTCATCATCCTCAGCAATTGAGGCATGATGTTTCTCTTTCCTTGGATATTTCTTTCTAAACCAACAATATTTAGAAAAATGACCCAATTTATTACAACTAAAGCATTTAATCTTAGATGTATCAATATTTTTGCCTTTGAATGTACCTTTGGTGTTTGGCTTCCTCTGAGAGCCTTTCTAGAAAGTGCCTTTCTTCTTTCCCTTGAATCTGAGTGCTCTTATTTCATTGGCTCGCTCCTGGTAGTTGTGTGACTCTCTTCCTAGACGAAATCATGCCATAACCTCTCAAACGTGGGCAAAATCTCTCTCCCACTTACACTGGATAAGAAGGTCTCCCATGGAGAAGGAAGACCATCAAAAATGGCCTCCACTAAATCATCATCATCCACTGTCACCCCTGTGACCAAAATCTAATCTTTGATTTGGGATATCCTCGAACAAAAAGATGCCACTAATTCACCTTTCTCCATCTTCAAATACTTAAGCATGTGCTTAAGTGTCCTCTTTTGACTTGGAGAATGTTTCTCATATAGATTCACCAAGGTATCCATACAGTCCTTGGCAATCATTAACGAATTCATTGCAAGCATTATACTGTCTTTGAGTGAATCAAAGATGATTTTCTTGGCCTTTGCTTGAATCTTCCTGTAAGAATCCTATCTAACAGAACCTAAAATAATAAAAAATTAAACATAAAATTTCTTTCAACGCATAAGCAATTTCATTATTCAGCACATAAGCATATTCAGCAGCATGATGATAACCACATAATACAACATAATAATATTTACGAGCAGATTATAATCAATTTCATAACACAACAGAATAATGAAATTTCATACCTCTAACCGATGCTACTGTTGTCCCCAACTCTACTGTCACACTGCCCAAAACCGTCTAACCACCCAGCTAGCTAGGAACAGAGCCTATTCGGCTCCCTAGCTCCAGGATTCTGTGAGGATTCCTGGCCCTCGATCCCAAAAATCTCAGCAACGGATGCTCCCCTATAACAGTCCACCCAAACTCCAAACCCAAAAAATATAGTCCCTAATCTCAAAATAATGCTTCCTTCCCCCAAAACTCAAAAGTGTCCCTCCCCGAATGCCTCTGCCTCCTCATATCCTCCTTCCCATTCACTACCTCCTCCCTTCATTCAATTCCACCCACCTTATCCCTCCATTTAATGCCTTATCCCTCCATACATTAATTTTTCTATTAAATAAATTAAAAATTATTAAACTTTTAATTCGTTACCCAAACATTAAATGAGTTAATTAATTAATTAATTAATCAACATATATTAAACAATAAATAAATAAATAATATTATTAATAAATAAACATTATGTAACTAATATACATTAGGAAAGTTAATTATTTAATTAATTATACTTGATAAACCTTAAGCAATTATTTAACTAGGGTTGTTACATACACCCACCCTTCAGGAAACTTCGTCCCGAAGTTAAAGTATTTTATGATAAAAGGGAAAAGAAACATGGTTCACACATTCATAACAAATAACCGACATTATTAGTAAGTAAGCCAAGAAAAATCATACATACTAGTGTACATGTGCAAGAAATGCATGTGTAGCTAGTACATACAAGTCTCGTTCATGTCTAATATCAATAACTATCATCTCTATAGTAATTTCCATATGCATCCAATCCATTCAACCAGACTATTCTTTTATAATTGTAATTAAAGGAAGACGCTTTGCGGATTGAGTTATCCTAGAAGAATGGTTGGAGGACCCATGCTCTCATTATTGTCTTATCATGATTGATAAGGTGTACAAATGGATGAACTCCAAAGTGGTCCCCTTATGGTGAAAGCCCTCACGGGAAG
>ML792894.1:248475-265627 GCA_009831015.1 Picea engelmannii | reverse complement strand
AAAGATCCCCACACTCATTCACCCCCCCCCCCCTCTAAGTGTGGTAGGTGTGTCCAACAGATGTCTTCCCAAGTAGCAAATCCTGGACTATACTTGTCCCACTAGACCTTAACTTGGTCTACTAGATGGTTCCTGAGCTGTCAGAATCTACAGTACAATATGCGTAACAATTCTACCATGAGGGTTCCCACATCTGATACCTGCAGTTCATTCCAATTTAGTTTATGTGATTCATCAGCAAGATAATGATGTAAAATAGATACATGAAAAACATTATGAGTTTTATGCAGGTGGGGTGGCAGTACAAGATGATAGGCAATGGGTCCAATTTTCTCTTGGATTATGAACGGTCCTATAAATCAAGGTGACAACTTTTTCCCCTTCCCAAACCGTATGGTACTCTTATTAGGCTTGATACAAATGAAAACCTGGTCTCCCACTTTATAACTTCGGTCGGTCCTGTGTGCATCCACATAACTTTTCTGCCTATCATGTGCTTCCTTTAGTCTTTGCCAAATATGAATCACATGTTCCTTCATCTCTTGAATCAATTCTGGCCCAACTGTTACTCGGTCTTCTAATATTTATGAACTCAATGGTGTTTTGCATGGCCTTCCATACAGAGCTTCGTAGGGTGGAATTCTGATGGAGCTATGAAAACGGTTATTGTAGGCAAACTCTACCAAAGGTAGGTACTTCTTCCAATGGGTTTGATTATCCATGACATACATCCTAAGCATGTCTTGTTGGAAATGTTTAACATGTAGCATATGCTTGTCATTGATGGCAAGTATAGCAATGAAGATGGCATGAGTATAGGAAGAATGTAACAGATGTGCACCATGTCAGAGTTTCGAGGATCACGTGTTGGAGATGTCAAAGAAACAATGCAACATGAATCCCGATTTTGCGATATGAAAAATTGTGAATTAATCACAGCCATTGAATCAAGATCAGATCTGGACCGTTGAGCTAACTCCATATCGGAGTTTCATGAATCGAGACATAGAGAGACAAGAAAACAACGCAACAAGAATGTCGAAATCGCGATATGCGAATTCGCGATTCAATCGCAGTCGTTGAATCAAGATTGAATCTGGACCATTGAATCCAAGTCCATTTCAGGAATTCAAGGATCGAGAGTTGGAGATGTCAAGGAATGTTAAAATCAAGAATTCTGATATCGCAATATGCGAAATCGTGACATAATTGCAACCGTCAGTTCAAGATGTGATATGGACCATTGATACGACTTATTTACGACTATCCTGTGTTCAAGTGGGTGCTTGAACACAGGGAGTTGTAGCTTCCATCTGGTTGCAGCCATAGAAACCAGGGGTGGCAGGGTGGTGCAAGGGAGAACTCTTGTTCTTTGTTATACAGGTTGGTGCATGTATGATTGGAAGTTGGTGCTTCCATCTAGTTGGTGATGGAAACACTCAGGGAGTTGGTGCTTCCTTCTAGTTGGTGCTAGAGAAACCAGGGAGTTGGTGCTTCCTTCTAGTGGGTGCTAGAGAAAACAAAGAGTTGGTGCTCTCAGCAAGTTGCAACTTGTAAAACAGAGGTTGTAGCCTCATTATGAGTTGGTGCTCATATGTATGATAATGTAAAGAATGTAACTATTACTTATCATATAAAGAAAAAGAGGTTTTTACCGTGTATGGGTTTCCTCGAGAAATATTTGTCTCTATATTTCTCATATATGTGATTGATGTTGAATGTGCCATTTTTTATTTCTCTGCATTATTGTGATCATCATTCAGTGTTTATGTAAAGAGTTTAAAAGAAGCATAATTTTTTAAGCACGGTAACAACTGATTCACCCCCCCCCCTCTCAATTGTCCAACAATTGGTATTAGATCCGACCCCCTTTTATCTAAGGGTAGATCCTAGAGCTTAAACATGACAAGCCATGAAGGGACTTCATTCACTAGGCCTCCTCTATTTGATGGAATGAATTTTTGCCTTCTAGAAGGTTAGAATGAGAACATACCTAATGGCATTAGGAGTTGATGTATGGGATGTAGTAGAGACTGGATACATAAAGCCTATTGTGCTAACTTCCAAGGATGATAAGTTAGAATTTAGCTTTAATGCTAAGGGAATGAATGTTATCTTGAATGGACTTGCAGAAGACAAGTTTGTGAAGGTGATGCATCTTCAAACTGCTAAAGAAATGTGGGACAAACTCATTAACAACTATGAAGGTAATGAGAAGGTGAAATATGCCAAGCTTCAAACCTACAGAGTACAGTTTGAAAAGATACATATGAAAGAAGATGAAACTATTGAAAAATAATTTCTGAGAGTAGAAGAAATGGCAAATGAAATTAAGGCACTTGGTGAAACAATTGGGGAACCTTCTTTAGTTCATAAAATATTGAGATCTCTCCCAGATAGGTTCAACCCAAAGGTCTCTGCTATAGAAGAACTTAATGATCTAAAAACCTTATCTCTTGATCAACTTCTAGGAACGTTGACTGCATATGAGATGAGGATAGTTACAGATAAACCCACCTCTAGAGAAGCATCATTTAAAGCAGATAAGAATGAAGATTCTGAGCCTAATGAAATTGAAGAAAAATTTGTGAAAAGACTAAAGAAAGGATCAGGCAAGTACCAATGTAAGTTTCCCTTCAAATGTTTCAACTGTGGTAAGATAGGTCATTTTGCAAATAAATGTCCACACAAGAAACACGATCAGAACTATGAAAGTGAAGAGAAGCACAAATCCATGAGATTTGATAAAAATAAAATTTTATGTGTAAACAATGATGACTCCTCAGAAGAAACTAATACTGACTCATTCTGTGAAGATAAGGTAAATGAATTCATGCTTAGGGCCAAAGAGGATTGTTATAATGAAAGAAAGGTCATTGATGAGAATGATGAATAACCTGTGGTTGATATGGAAGGAGAACTGATCAGTGCACTGGAAGAGATTGGCAAACTCAGAATTAAGAACAAAAAGAAAAAACAATTGTTGATGCAGTTTGAGAAAGACAGTAAACAGCCTGATGAAGAATTTTCCCTACTAAAAGTTGAATTAGAAGAGGCAAAGAAAATCGAGGATATTCTGAAACATCAGCTATCAGAAAAGAGGGCAAGATCTGAAGCCCTCGAAGAAGAAGTAGTGAAAACTAGGAAAGAGATGGAGAAGTTTCAAGCCTTGTATAATCATAATTTGTCAAGTATCAAAGCCTCAGAAGGATTAGCCACCATTCTGAATCAGCAAAGGAATCCAAAGCTGAAAACTGGTTTGGGTTACGAAGAGGGATCAAGAAGTGGGAAGTCAGGAAATGAAGAACCCATCAAGTTTGTCAAAAGTACAACCAATAACAATAACAAGCCTGCAGAAACAAAGGAAGACAACCAGTCGCCCAGGAAAAGTAAAGGAAAAAGTGCCAGGACTGAATCTGTAGAACAAAGAAATAGTGCACTCCCTGCTCAAAGACATCATCAACATGAAAGAAATCGATTTTCTCAAAGAAGACAACCATTTTCCAGGTACAAAGAATTTTTCTATGGATATTGTTTCTACTGTTCTAATTTTGGTCACAAAGTTGTAAATTGTTCTTTAAGAATTAGACGTGAGCAATTAAGATTTCCAAGGAATAAATTTCTACCACAACAAAGAATGATACAGCAAAGTAACAAACCATCACATATTGCAAATTGCCAAATTAAGTCTAGAGACATGCAACTGAGGAGGTCAGGGATTAATAAACAATCAATGAGTAGACAAACCTGCAACAAAAACTTTGACCTATTGAACAATGAGATTGAATGCTATAGCTGTCACAACTTTGGCCACAAAGCTGCAAACTACCATCTCAAGAATTACAAAGCAGATCCAAGAATAAATTTCTTAGATAGAAAGACCAGCACATGGAAGAGGAAATATAGTGAAAAATGTGGACAAGCACTTTCAACTCAAAAGCAAAATCCCTCTGGAAATATAGACAGTGGATGTTCCAAGCACATGACTAGAGACAAGGATAAGTTATTATCCATAAATAAAAGAAAAACAAGAAATGTGATCCTTGAAAATGATGAACCAAGCAAAATCAAGGATAGAGGGATGATGAGTTTGAGTAATGACAAAGGAGATGCCCAGTACGTTCTGCTTGTGGATGGTCTGAGACATAATTCTCTCAGTTCAAGTCAAAAGTGTGACAGAGGCGGTGAAGATGTGCTCACATCCAAAGAATCTAAGGTAAAGGTAAACTCAGGACAAATGGTGAATAATAGTAGAAGAACAAACAATAATGTTGATGTTGAATCCTCCCCTGCAAGTAGAGAAGAAGAACCATGTCATAAACAGGAAGAAGAAGTCTTGAAGGTTGAGAAGGCAGACACCCAAATCAATTTCTTGAGAAGATCCATGACTCTGGACAAGGTCTTGGATAGCCAGAGATCACCAAATGACAAATCCGGTATTGGACTCAACAAGGTAGAAATCAGTGCTCCTAAGAAACCTGATATAGTTCCTTCATTTGTGAGAAAGAAAAGCAGGCGTGAGAGTGGGTGTAGCAGTTTTCTCTTGTGATTGAATATGGACATAAAATCCCTGGATTGAATGCATCATGGAAGAAAAATGAAAATTGCATTAATAGATATTGATGAGATTCAATGGGGAGATCCAAGGGCTATTTAAAAGGTACAAGTTACAATTGCACAGTGTTCAAGTAGGACAACAACATTCTGATGTACAATATGATATACATGACATCCTGTAGAGACAACGAGAGGAAATATCTTGTCAAGGAAAGTTAACCTTTTAGGAACAAAGGGGGAAAATAGTCAGAAGCAGAGAGATAACAGTGAAAGGGGGAGTCATCCACTCATGAGAAGATTGATAGAGTCCGAGTAAGAGAGGTGAGCAATTTTGAATTTTCCACAGAGGATACAGTGGACGCTGAATATGAACAGGTCCAAGAATCAGAAAGAGAAGACTCTGGTTTAGATACAAATATTCTACAAGCCTCAAATGAGAGATTCCATCCCGTCAGGGGGAGTTTGCATTGATTTAATATCTAATACCTTCTAAAATACTGCAACAGCTCAGGGGGAGCATGTCCTCTTTGACATTGATGTCAAAGGGGGAGAAAAGAATCTGGGTGCCTTTGTTGCCATCAATGCCAAAGGGGGAGATTGTTGGAAATGTTTAACAGGTAGAATATGTTTTTCATTAATGGAAAGTACAACAATGAATATGGAATGAGTATAGGAAGAATGTAACAGACGGGCACCAGAAGTATTTTGGGAAGACGCTGCAGAGAAACCTCGATAAGATCAGAAGAGATAGTGCAGAGGATGTTTGGTATGTTTTACACACAGCGTATGCTTGTCATTGATGGCAAGTACAGCAACAATGATGGCTTCAGTACAACAGCGATGATTAGAAATGCAGTGATATTTAGGAAGACCAGCAATGTAACACTTGTCTAAACACAACAATCCTTAGTCGTCAAATCGAGGATTGATCTAAACTATTGATCAAGCATGATGAAGTCCCATAAAGTTTGTGAAGCATTTATGATCATTGTATCCCATCCAAAATTTCCGACAGAATGAGGGTCGTCAGATCTAAATATAGACAAGAAGAGCGTGCTGAAGAGGAGGATAGATCTCAAGCATTAGATCTGAGTGCAGGGTCCGACCACTGTTGGATCGAGGAGAACCCGCACGATCTTTAAAGTGAAAGGAGTAGAGGGCTCACAAAATCCCGAAAGCAGGAGGACCATCCATCTCAGGGGGTTATGTGGACCGTTGATCCGGCTCCCTATCGGAGTTTCGAGGATCGAGAGTTGGAGATGACAAGTAATATCATCCACATAAATCTTGATTTCGTGATATGCAAAATCGCGACGTAATTTGAGCCGTTAAATCAAGATCACATCTGGACCGTTGATCCGACTCACGTCAGCAAACCACGTCAGCTAGGAACACGTGGCACAACCAGGTAATGACAAGTGTCAAACTGATTCAACATGCCAAGCACATGTAAGTCACAAATCAGGGTGACACGTGGCAGGTATTTAACACATGTGACATCAGTAGACTTACACCATGTTGGAGTTTCGAGGATCGCGTGTTGGAGATGTCAAAGAAACAATGCAACAGGAATCCTGATTTCGTGATATGAAAAATCACGACTTAATCGCATTCGTTGAATCAAGATCAAATCTAGACCGTTGAGCCAACTCCATATCAGAGTTTCGTGAATCGCGTCATAAAGAAACAAGAAAACAATGCAACAAGAATGTCAAAATCGCAATATGAGAATTCGTGATTCAATCGCAGCCGTTGAATTAAGATTGAATCTGGACCGTTGAATCCAAGTCCATTTCAGGAATTCAAGGATTGAGAGTTGGAGATGTCAAGGAATGTTAACATCAAGAATTCTGATATCGCGATATGCAAAATCGCAAAGTAATTGCAACCGTCAGATCAAGATGTGATCTGGACCATTGATACGACTTCTTTACGGAGTTTCATGGATCGGGATTTGGAAGTGACAAGAACATTCACCTTAGGAATGTCGAAATCGCAATATGAGAAATTGCAAAATGATCTGAACCATCAGATCAAGTGTTGATCAGGAATGTTGATCCCACACCATTTTGGGGTATCAGGGATCGCGACTTGGAGAGTCGAGATGCCTCATCTCCAGACTCACGAAATGGGAAATAGCGAAAGCGCCTTATGCATAAGGCTGTGGTCATAGCCCTTGGTCACATCAGCGAGAGATGGAGGAAATAGATAGAGAAACCAATCTTTGTTTCGGGGATCGCAACTGGGAATTTCGAGATGCATGGTCACATGAATGCTGAATTGTCAAATGTTGAAATGTCGAAATGAATGCAAAATCCCATGGAATCAATCCAATGGTGAAAGTGAACATGAGCATGATCGAAGGGATAATATTGATCCTCACAGTGCAACTGCTAGAATCCATTGATGGTTTCTACTTGAGGATGCGAAGAGACTTCTGTGTGATTTCTAGAGGAGCTGAAGAGTTACAAGGAATCTGCCAGTGGAATGAAGACAATTCATGGAGGAAATTGACGGTTGGATGAGGGTTGGAGCCTGTAACTGAAACAGAAAGGATAAGCTCGACTATTTCATAGAAGATGAATAGTCTCAACTGCCAGAGAGGCTGAGGAATCTCAGCATAACACCTAGTGATGCTGAACACGTGGGAAAACCGCCAAAGAAGCTGAAGAGTTACCATGATGATCAGGCAAAGCACTCGAGAGGTGGAGGATATCGATGCGGTGTGAGTATGTAGAGGTATTGCACACATTGCATGCACAAGGTGTACAAAATCTATAAGTACACGGTACAGAGAAGAGATGGGGTTTCTGTTGCGGTTGTTGTTGGAGTTTGTTGTGGTTGTTGTTGATGAAGGTGATTCATGTGTGAAGAAGGAGAAGAGTGCAGCAGCTGAATTGCATAGAAGAGGAACTGTGCAGTGAATGGACATGGAACACAGAGCATAAAAAGTAGAAGAACAGACAGTGCAAGTCATGTGTGCAGAAAGGAAATGAGGCAGACAGAGCAACAAAATGCATCAGAACATTGATGAGTCTGGTAAGCCATTGTTGAACATCATATCACTGTAATAAGTTTCAGTAGCAAATATTTTTATTTCAGGGTGGAAGAGAGGTGCTAGGGAGGACTATTGTCCTCATAGGTTCAAGTGGGTGCTTGAACACAGGGAGTTGTAGCTTCCATCTGGTTGTAGCCAGAGAAACCAGGGTGGCAGGGTGGTGCAGGGAGAACTCTTGTTCTCTGTTATACAGTTTGGTGCCTGTATGATTGGAAGTTGGTTCTTCCATCCAGTTGGTGCTAGAAACACTCAGGGAGTTGGTGCTAGAGAAACCAGGGAGTTGGGGCTTCCTTCTAGTTGGTGCTAGAGAAACCAGGGAATTGGTGCTTCCTTCTAGTTGGTGCTAGAGAAACCAGGGAGTTGGTGCTTCCTTCTAGTGGGTGATAGAGAAAACAGAGAGTTGGTGCTCTCAGCAAGTTACAACTTGAAAAATAGAGGTTGTACCCTCATTATGAGTTGGTTCTCATATGTATGATAATGTAAATAATGTAACTATTACTTATCATATAAAGAAAAAGAGGTGTTTACCCTGTATGGGTTTCCTTGGGAAATATCTATCTCTGTGTTTCTCATATATGTGACTGATGTTGAATGTGCCATTGTTTATTTCTCTACATTATTGTGATCATCATTCAGTGTTTCTGCAAAGAGTTTAAAAGAAGCATAATTGTTTAAGCACGGTAACAACTGATTCACCCCCCCTCTCAGTTGTCCAACATGTCTTCCATGACTTGATTTACTCTCTCAGTTTTCCCATCTGTTTCAAGATGATAAGTTGTGCTTAAGTTCAACTGAGTCCCCAGCGCTGACTACAAACTTGTCCAAAACCTAGAAGTGAATCTTGAGTGCCTATCTGAAATGATATTCTTAAGTATCTCGTGCAAACATATGACCCCACTTACAAACATGCATGCCACATCAGTGACATCGTAAGTGTCTCTAACTAGAATAAAATGAGCACTCTTGGTTAACTTATCAACTATCACAAGAATGGCATTATTTCTATGAGATGTGAGCGGCAACCCTACAACAAAATCCATAGAGATGACTTCCCACTTGGACATAGGAACATCATGTGGTTGTAGGAGGCCCGTCGGGTGATGGTGATCGGCTTTCACTTGTTGACACTCTAGACACTTTGTGACGAAATGGACTACATCGCACTTCATGCCTACCCAGAAGAAGAGATTCCTCATGTCTATATACATTTTCTTCACACCTGGATGTGCACAATAAAGTTCTCTATGGGCTTCCTTTAGTATGATGCTTTGAATATTCCCATCTTCAGGGATGTACATCCTTCCTCGATATCTCAATAGTATGTCTGCTTCCAGACTATATCCTTCATACTTTGGATCTAATTGCCTCCCACTATGGAGGTTTGAGGTAACCTTTAAATATCAACTGTCTCCAAGGAGTTGCGTCAACACACGTTCCCTCAGATTGACTTTTAAGGGTACCAAGGAGAAGACACGTGGTCTCCTACTCAAGGCATCTGCGACCACATTTTCCTTTCCCTTGATGTATGAAATACCAAAATTGTACTCACTCATAAACTCACTCCATCGCCTTTTCCTAGCATTCAGATCCCTTTAAGTAAATAGATGTTTTAAACTTTGATGGTCCATTTTGAGCTCAAAGTTTCGCCCCACAAGACAGTGCGTCCAAATTTTCAGAGCTAGCATTATAGCTGCCAACTCTAAATCATGAGTAGCGTAAATCTCTTCATGTTTCTTCAACTTCCTTGACGCATAAGCTATTTCTCCTCCATCTTGCATTAGCATGGCCCCCAACCCTTGCTTTGAGGCATCCATGCAGACTGTGAAGTCATTTTACATATCCGACACTCGTAGAATTGGTGCACTAGTTAGTAACCTCTTAAGTTCGATGAATGCACTATCACATTCTTTTGTCCATTCATACATGACCCCCTTGCGCTACAAGGTGGTGATGGGTTTCGCTATCTTAGAGAACCCTTCCACAAATATCCGATAATAACCTGCTAGCCCCATGAAGCGTCTTACCTCATGTCCATTTTTTGGCACTGGCCATTCCATAATGGCCTTTACCTTTTTTGGGTCCACAGAGATTCCTTCACTAGAAATGATATGTCCTAAATAGTGAATTTAATTCTAGAAGAAGGTACAATTTTTTCTCCCTAAGGCAGGACAACACCACTCACAAGTGTTCCTCATGTTCTCTTTTGTTCTTGGAATAGATGAGGATGTCATCTAGAAAGACTTGTACAAAATGGTCTAAGTACTTCCATAATACTCCGTTCATGAGGGTCATGAATACTGTTGGCGCATTGGTCAATCCGAAAGTTACTACGACGAACTCGTAATGTCCAAACCGAGTTCAAAAGGTAGTTTTAGGAATATATCCTTCCTTAATCCTTAACTGGTGATACCCTGATCGCAAATCAATTTTTGAGAATATCATTTCTCCTTTCATCTGATCAAAGAGGTCATTTATTCACAACATTGGGTACCTATTTTTCACTGTTGCACGGTTCAAGTCCCTGTAATCTATACACAGTCGTAAGGAACCATCTTTCTTCTTTACAAAAATTACTGGTGCACCCCAGGGTGAGATACTAGGCCTTATTAGCCCTAAGTCCAGTAGTTCTTTCAACTACATTTGCAACTCACAAAGTTCTGGTGCTTTCATCCGATGCGGAGTCTTGGAAATTGGTTCTGCACCAGGTTTTAGCTCAATAGTAAAATCAAGCTCCCTCTCAGGAGGTAACCCTGGTAACTCATTCGGAAAAACATCCTTAAATTCTGAAAAAACTAGGTACTGATCTAAGGAAGGTCCCTTCCTTTCATTCACTGCTTCCACTACATATAGTCAACACCCTTGACTCAAGCATCGCTTAACCTTCATATTTGAGATAAAGTGTAATGACACCTTTCTGCGTACACCCTGGATCTCTACTGGCCTTCCTTCATCGTCAACACAAAGCACCCTTTTTGCGAAACAATCTACCATATCTCGATGGGATTCTAACCAATCCATTCCAATGATTAGGTCATACGCCCTGAGAGCAGTAACATATACCTTCAACCTGGTAGTACACACTCCCAGGTCTACTATACAATTATCAACACCAGGTCCTACCGCTTGTTTTTCCCCTAAAGACATCTCGACTTGTTTAAAGTCATCATGCTCATAGGCTTCCAACCCACTCTTTTCTAATGTAGATGGTGAAATGAAACTATCTGTATCACAATAATCAAATAAAATCTTTACATTGATATGATTTAGCGTACCTAATGACTCCACCATCGTGGATTGATGTTCTGTCTGGCGATTATTAACCGATGCGTAAATCTGGTGGCTTCTACTTGTTCTTCCCATCGGGGCCTTTCCTTCTCTATGCACAAATCCTGATTCTAACTCTGGGCAGTCACGCTAGTAATGGGGTCCTCCACATCCCCAACAGGTAACACGAGATTGAACCTGCGCATTGTTCTATGATTGTCTTTGAAATGAGTTCCTTCCCCTGGAACCCCTATCCCTACTAGCTTCTCCCTGAGATTGTCATGGACCTTCCTGCGTCGTTGGTGATGAACGGGATGTTGCACTTGCTTCCATTGAAATCCCTGTGGCTACTATCCTTGGTGCAACTCTATTACCATATGGAGGTGTCCTTGAGCCCCCTCCCCGAGGAAATTTCCTAGGGACCTTCCCCATGAATCTAGGATGATGCGGAAAGGTTGGTCTCATACCTCCATCTAATTTCATGTGTTCCTCCACATAACGCGCATTTTTCAGTGCTTCTGCTACTGAAGATAGTTTCCACATCTGCACCATAGCCCTTATCTTAGGGTTTAACCCATAAACAAAGTGTTCTTCCTGTCATTGGTCATTATCCATGTATGAAACATATTTGACCAATTCCATAAACCTGATCTCATATTCTTTTATGGTCATGTTTCCCTGTACTAGAGCATGAAATGCTCTCACCTATTGTTACTCATAGTAAGCTGGTAGATATTTCCTTTGGAACCTCTCCTCGAAAAGTTCCCAAGATACGGTGTCTGGGGTAAGATGAAGTTTCCTTTCCAAGTTTCCCCACCAGTTCAAGGCACTGTCTCTCAACTGAAAAATCGTTATCTTCGCCTTTGAAGTGGATGCATAGTCTCTTAAGGAAAAACACCTTGTCATGCCTTCCAACCATGCTTTTGCACGTTCACTGGCACAACCCCCGGCAAACTCCAGAAGTTTGATCTTCTGCAATTCTCTAGTGATGTTTTTGGGTGGAGGTCCTCCCCCTGAATCACTTGATGCTTCTAGATTACAAATTCTAAATGGTGGGGGATCCACTTCGATCCCTATTGGTTGATGCCCCTTTAAAGTCTCATTTATGGCCTCCAAAGAGTGCAGTATGAGAGCTAGTTCAGGCGATGGTGGTGGTGGCATTGGCAATCCCTGCGACGATGCCCCTCAGCCTTGATTTCCTCAAGTCCTTACCATCCTGTATATTTTAATCTGCATCAACCAAAGTTGTTAGGGTGAGTTCAAGGACATTTCACATTTGCGCATCTTAAACTAGAAAACAGAGTTAGGCATAAGTTTTTTTTTTACTTGTCTGTAAACAAATGTTACTCTCTTTAGGGGAGGTGGCTAGGTTAGGGTTAAGCATCTAAGCTTGGTGTCACTTCCTAAGAAAACTACTAACTCCATCTCCCGATAGCTATGCTAGCTGTTAGCACTTGGTAAATTTCTGAGAGGTTGAAGAGAAGAAATTCACTAAGGTAACCTTAACCAACCGCTTTTAAAGCTGGGAATCTAGCCCTTCCAGCTTCCGAGAGGGATCTCTCTATATGATTTAGCTTTGTTTAATTTCAGATATTAGGCTAGTTAAAAGAATTATTGGTTTTGTTGTAAAGGGTTTTTTAAGTGGGTTGAGACAAACTACACATCAATTGGGCTATGGGGTCTGTATTTAATCAAATCTGAGAAATAACCAGAAACGCCAAAGAAGATTTTCACAAGGCAAGGTAATACATTCATTGGATATTTAAGTAATTAAAATGATGAATGGAAGAACAGGTGAGGAAAATAACTTCAATTAACAAGCAGTTAAGAATTTCTTAAATGAATATATTAGAAGACAAACATTTAAACCTTTAGAATCGGAAACAGGGTATCAGAGATAAATCCTGCAACTTAACGCTATTCATAAAGATTAGATTCAGAAAACAAAATGAATACGGAGGAAGAAAACATTTAACTTAGAAAATCACATCACCAGTGAACATACGCAAGAATCCTGTGAAATGCCCCTTCTTTATTAATGGTGGATCTCTTAAAAAATGATACAGTTTTGCAGCAATAGGGTGTGCGAATCAACAACCCTCAATACTTCGGAAACTGAAGTATTTATAATACAAAATACAAACGCTCCTGTCATAACTTATCAGGGCGTGCTCATGCTATTTTTAGACTAACTAACATAACTAATCAAAACTGTTTTGATGACTCAATATAACGGTATGCTGAATTTCAGGGGTAGGCCGTTGGTGAGGTGCCTCCGCAGCCTCTTCTGACAGGACAGGTGATTGGATGCGACAGCTCATCTGCTAGTCTAGTAGATCACATAGCTCCTCCCATCTGATATGACCTGGCACTGTAACTTTAAGCAGTCTCCTGTACACTTCATCCATGTCTGTGTACTTAGAAAATGTGGGCTTGATGACGAATATGTGCTTAATCTCGTGCTGGATACTGATATCCAACTGCAAGGCATCCATGAATGCTTTTCCTGTCATGCTTCCATGTATCCCTGCAAACTTAGAATTGTCCTTAGACACTTCAGCTAACCTTTTCTTATAATCAGGGAGTGTCATTAATTTGTCATTAATGACCTTCATACTAGGCAGGCCCTTCCTTTGCAGAGCATCTATCTTGTTAAAAAACTTGTGCACTCCCTGATCCATAACTTGAATTTTATCCTCGAGCTGAAGCATGAGGCCTCTTTTGGTTAGAACCCTTTTGACTTCAAGTATGGTTTCTGTCCTGTCCTCAATTTTCAATTCTTCGAGTTCCTCCCTGGTTTTGGAATTCAGGAATCTTATGATTTCATTAGCTTGCGCTGGCATGTCTCCCAGCTCAGTTATGATCTTCTCCACTGCCTGCTTGCTTCTCTCGAGCAACTCGTTTTATTCAAACATAATTTGAACCATGGGACAAATTTCGTTTATAGACTTGGAAATATCAGTCCACGTGATCTCTTTCACCTCTGCCAAAGTTTTCCCTGCCATTGTTTGTTTCTCGAGCTGCTGTAACTCCTTCTTGATTTGCTCATTTACCTGTTTCTCTTTGGACAAACTAGCCTGGAAAGAAGTCTTCAGCTCTTAGAGATTCTCTACTTATTTCTTAAGCCTACTGATTTCAGACTCCTGCAGGTTCATTCTCTCCATAGACTTGGCCAGGTCTGTTTCTCCCTCTGGTAGTGGTACTGATGCAGCAGATGGGATGGTTGTCACTGTCGTTGTGCTCAATCCTGCAATTGGGATAGCACTCAATGGGATGCCTTCCATTGTCTTTGTTTTCTCTTTCTCTCTCAGCAGTCTCTCCATCTCTGCTTCCATCTCTTTTAATCGAGCGTTCTGCTCCATGAGTAATTTCAGCATCTCATCCTTTTCACCTTCCTTTTCATCTATCTCCTTTGCCTGTGGGTCTTCCGTCGGAGGGAGCTTTAGTTGTTTTCTCAAAGATGCGATGTCAGCGTTTTTCTTTTTAATCATCTCTTCAACTGTTTTGACATTCGCAGGGTCATAACCAATCTTGAGGACTAGCTCCTCCAATGTTTTGATTTTGTTGTCCTTCGCGAAAGACGAAATTTTCTCCATCTTCAGTTCGGTCTGGGCATTGCTCAAAGCTACCCGAAATTTTGATGCAGAGGTTGTTGCGTGGGCTAGAGTGTGGAAAACCATCTCTCCAGTTTTCTTGTGCAGATCCATCTGATCTGCAGGATGCACGTCTTTAGCCTGAAACTCAAACATGGCCCTTTTATAATCTGATATAACCTTGGGATCTGGTACTTGTGCTTGGAGGAAGGCCATATGCATCCTACCTTTCTCTGTATCAAACGCTGAAAGAAGCTTGTGTTGAGATGTGGACGACTGCTTCTGGAATTGGGCATAAGTGCTGGTAGTAAGAGTCTGATTTTTCTTTTTGATCAAATCATATTTTTCAAACATGCCCAACTTGGGCCCGGTCTTGCTTGGTGGAGCATCTGTGGATTTTAATGCTTTTGCTCCTTCCTTGTGCTGACTCGAGCCAAAAGGTAAACTGGTGGGCTTGACCCCTGTGGTGGCCACTGTGGTAGTTGTGATCTCTTGCTCCACTGTCGTGCAGGTCGTTGGAGTTGTCCTTGGCCTTTTGGCATGCATCTTAAATTCCTTCGAAGACACCTCTGTTACGGGAGGAGACGATTCTTGTCGGGGCCTCTTTTCCTTGGGATTCTGAGGTGTGGCAGTGGGTGGTGCGCTTGTTGAAGGTACCTACCTTTCCATATCGACTGTTGGTTCTACGTCCACCAACGTATTAGGCTCCCATTCTGTCAGATTAGAAAATCTTTCGATTTTCGGCCTGGGCTCGTGCGCATATGGGGCATTCTTATTTTTGACTCTCATCTCAGAAATGATCCCGCAGGGATCATAATGCCAGGTGAAACTTTTCGGAAATTTCATTTCCTTCAACAATTTGTCAGCTTCATCACCCACGCCTCTGTTATTTGCAGATGAAAGAGCCTATCTGCCCTTTAATCCGCAATTGTTGCTTCTTTTTAAGGGAAACAAAGTGAATATCATCAGAATTCATAATTTGTCTAATATATTCCAATGCTAAAATTCTTACCGGTATATATCTCGGAAGCTTGTACGGCACCAACTCGCACCCATAAACTCAGATCTCGGAGTGATTCTGATACAAGTACCAGTCCCCCATCTTCGCATTCTCCAAGAGGTGTAGAACTCTTCGGACTTCGTCATTTATCCGTGGCTCAGGAACGCCACTCAACATGCTTACCACAGGGTGGTAAAACTGATCAATGAACCTCATGAAGTCGTATTCGACAGAATTGTATTTCAGAAGAGACATCCACGCTGTGACTGGGTGTGGCCTCCCGTCGGCGTCCATCTTCTGCATGGAAAAATTGAACCTATCTGCTTGGAAGTAGACAAACATGTAGGCCAGAATGGATGAATACCTAAACATGCCCTCTGTGGAGAAATTAACAAATTGTTCATGGATGTTATTGGCTAGGAAAGTGTTGTAGTCAAACTGCGTGGTCGGTTGTTTGTCATTTGAGAAGATAGATAGAAAACCCAGGATGGGTTCATCTACCCATTTATCGTAATAGTACCCAAGCAGGCCACACAGGGAGGAAATAATTTGATTTCCTTTGGTGGAAAACAGAGAAGAAGGGTACGGGGGATTGGTGGACAGGAGCGGAGCTGAAGTGGGGAGGAAAAGCTCAACTATCTAAGCTCTCTATGGGAAAGTCATCCTTTGCTAAAGCTCAGTGAGGATTTCTAGGTTGAATGGGGCCGCAGATTCCAGGTGGGTAATCTGCATCATCTGGTCAATATCCTCTGGGGTGATGAAGAAGAGGACATCCCCAGACGAAGAAACAATGGATTTCTAGTCGGGGACGTAGTGAGCTTGGCACTTGAGTGCAAACTCAGGGAAATGGTGAATTTGGGGGAACAGATATAGGGGCAAATTGGACTCCCAAAGCCCAATCTTGTCACTCTGGTTGAGGAAGACTTCCTGGAGCCATGACTGCAGATCAGAGAAGTCAAAACTGCATATAGTGTCCACTATCAAGCGATCTTTGTTGACCAGAGGGATTTTATCCAGGTCAACCGGAGGAGGAATGAACGGATTCTCCTCCTCTTCCATTTGCTTTGTCTTAGACACCATATTGGCAACTGTACCTACAACAAACAATACGTTAGTGGGGTCGACTGACTGTAGGTGAACACGATGAGGGAGCAATGGAGGAAGGGGAGTGTTTGCACTCTTTTCGTCGATGTGTGAGCAAAAATTGAGTGCTTACATGCCTAGTTGGGCTCTGCTAGTCATGACAGTTGTATGGTAAAAGGTTAGAAAGAAAACAACTAAACTATTAACAAGAATTAAACAAAAACTAAATAAAACTATGAGCATAGGAACAAAAATAAAACAAATGACAATGGACCAATATCACCAATGTATTAGCTGGTCTGATAGATGAAATCCAAAGATACACAAAGGAGAAAGAGGACTTGGGTCCCTTCCCTCTCCAATGGAAGGCTCTTGAGGCCCTCAAATGATTTCTCTCCTTACAAAGAAAAAGATGAAATGTGGGTGAAAGAACTCCAAGCTTATTCACTCAAGAGAGGGGTGAATAGCTTATGAAATGCAGCTTACAATGTGTATTTCCAAAGAAGGGGTCTCTAGCAATCTCAGCAGCATAACAGTATGAAGAATTCCTTGAGAAAATGGTGGTCATTCATGGCTTTTTATAGCCAAGCATTGGGT
>ML792894.1:233524-248375 GCA_009831015.1 Picea engelmannii | reverse complement strand
CAGCCTCCCCACGCAGATTGAGCTCGGATTTGATGTCAAATCGACTTGGGAGCCGATCCATTAGTGGTTGGGAGGCCGACCAGCTTCATAAATGCGTCGTTTGGCAGGCGCGCGGGTTTTTCACCCCACAACCACGCATATGCACTCCAGATACGAAGATGTTGCGCGCGCGCGCACTCAGTGGGTGCATAGCGCTTTTTAATTTTTTGGCCATTTTGCATAGTTTTGACCCTTTTGCTGTGTTGTGGAGTTAATCCTTGTGCCATGAACGACTGTTTTTCTGTGTTGACGATGCGGAGTTCTTGTCGCCCTGTGCGGACGAAATTTTAGTGATAACAGGGAGGTTTCTGGCGCGACGGATGAATAACGAATACAAAGGAGAATGGTAGTTTTATTCAAACATGGGTCGGTCGGACGCGGGAAAATGTTCAGCGTGACAACGGGTATATTACCCAGTAATTAATGGACAACGGACCACTTGGGGTGATATGGCAAGTGACGGTGACCAAAGTATACGGATGACTGACGTGGAGGTTTGTGATTGGGGGTAAAGTCGCCAAAGGGGGTTGTCCATCAGTGAAGGGTGTTATGGCGCTGACAACGTGGACTGACAGCAGTTACGGGATGGGACCTCGACCCGAGAGTAAGGGGGACAAGTGGACTTAGTGGAGGATGACATCCAGGGGCGACGGGATGTCAGACAGCATGTGGAGGATGGGACCCATGGACCAATAGGACAATGACACAAGTACCAAGGGGGCCCTCCGTAAGGAATATTCATTCCGTACCCCGCCCCCTTTGATTAAAAGTAGAACACCAAGGGGGGTCCGGAATCCATCGTGATTCGTTGATCTGCGCGCTCAGTTTAGGGCCGTCCAGATGTGCATCTGCGTTATTATCAATTCCGGACCCCCCCCCTCCGTTAAAGGCAGAATGGAGGGGGGGGGTCCGGAATCCAATGTGAGTCGTGGATTTGTGCGCTCTGTTCCGGACCGTCCAGATCTACGCAAAGATTATCGCCGATCTCGGATCCCCCCCCTTTGATTAAAAGCAAAACACCAAGGAGGGTCCGGAATGCTATATGAACCGTTGATCCAAGCGCGGTGATCGGGACCATTGAAAGGTGAACGAAGCATAGGTCGGGAGTGGAAAATGTCATGTGTAGGAAAAAACTTAGGATAAGTGCTTTCTCATGGGTTTTTTCCCAAATTTGTCATAGACACCACCAAGGGGACCTTGTTCTAACTATCCTTAGGTAGGGAAAGGCTTGATGTAGCTCTTTCTTTGGGTGGGTTTTATTTGGGCAAGGCAGGCAAAGAAATTAGTACACTTTCTAACCTACTTTCGCAAGAGAGATCACCCAGGTTAGACTGTTGGGTTAAGACATTATTTTTCCTAAGGGATATCTGACTAGGATTAGACAGTCTGGTCAGACTTATTCATGAATTCTATCCTAAGGGGCTATCTGACCAAGATTAGATGGTCTGATCAGATGTATTCACTAACTCTAACCTATGGGCTATCTGACCAGGATTAGATGGTCTGATCAGATGTATTCACTAGCTCTATCAACATTGAAAATTTAAAAGGACTTGGTCATGCTTGAAAGGTATGACCAAGTCACTGTTATTGCATGGGGCTTTTGTTTCCATTCTTTTATGCCCTCTTTTCTTTTCTTTTTCTTTTCTTTTTGCAAAATTAACAATACATCTCCAATAAGAAAACTAGATACAGATAATATCAAAAATATCCAAGTCATAAGTTGATTCCCATAATTTATGGGGTGATAACAGGCGGCTCCACATGGGGATGGCACTTGCTCTGTTAAGTGCCAAGAATCCATTTTCCTGTCATCCTGAACCAATCTGTCTAGTAGCCTTCATTGGTCTGATCCTAAGGAAAGTATCGAAATAGTGATCAGCATCTTAGGGCCTTCTCTTCGGGCTTCAACAAACTGACTGTCGTCCTTCACTCAGAAAAATGCAAGTAAAGACTGAAAATTAAAATGGTATGTACAGTGGAGAGTGACTTCTTCAATTCTCTTACTGAGGAGGGACATAATGTTTCAGCATTCTGCCATTCACTGGTGCTCCTGGCAGATCTGACCCATCAGCATTGTTTAGCAAAAAGGCATTATTTCCCCTGAAAGCTTGGATCATGTAGGGCCCTGTCCACAGATGATCAAATTTCCCATGCTTTCCCTTGTCCTCATTCCTTTCATCCCATCTCAACACGAGATCTCCCAGCTCAAAATAATCCTCCTTGGTTTGTTTGTCAAAGATCTTCTTAATGTTCTCTTGGATGACCTGTGTTTTGTTGAAAACATCCTCTCTAGTCTGTTGCAAATGAATCATTTGATTGATTCGTCTCTGGGAGTCATTTGGTTCAGCTTGCATTTCTTGAAGTAACTTCATGACAGGGACTCCAAAAGAAGTTGGGAATACAGCCTCCGTACCGTAGACCAGTTGGTATGGTGACATACCAATTGACCTTTTGGTGGTGAGTCTATCTGCCCATAAAGCAAATACCAGTTTATCATGCCATGATTTTTTATTCTCCTGCAATGTTTTCTTGATGATATTTACCAAAGTTTTTTTTGAGGATTCCGCCAACCCATTTCCCTGAGGGTAGTAGGCAGTGGAATGTCCCAAGCCAATGTGGTAACGACTACAGAAGTCAATAAGTTTCTTCGAACGAAAGGCAGCTGCATTGTCAGTAATGATCTTTCTAGGACAACCAAAACGAGATAAAATATTATTTTCAAGAAATTTAATAATAATAGCGTCAGTGGCTTGCCTGCTTGGTACAGCTTCGATCCATTTGGTGAAATAATCAGTTGCAGTAAGGATCCACCTATGTTGGCCCGAAGACGGAGGGTGTATTTCTCTAATGAAGTCCAGTCCCCATTGTTGGAAAGGAGCCTCGACTGAAATTGGTTTGAGAGGTAGAGGAAGAAGTTTCCTTTTACCCCCAAACAGTTGACACTAATGACAGGCTGTTACTTTTTGATGTACATCAGCAAACAGGGTGGGCCAGTAAAATCTAGCTCTGAGTATTTTGTTGGCTGTAACCTTCCAGTTTAAGTGGCCACCACATTCGCCTGCATGAAACTCTTGCAACACTTTGTCAGCTTCATCTTTGAGTAAGCAATTTAAAAGAATACCTGCCGGATCTTTCCAATACAGATTCCCTTCTAGAATACAAAATTTCAAAGCTTTCAACTTTAAAAATCTATCTTTAGTTTTAGTTAAACCAGGGGGAGCTTGTAAATTTTGTAACACAAAAATAAGGTCTGCATACCATGGAGAGTTGAGAAAAACCTCTTTAACGTTTGGAGTCACCATCTCCTCCTGTTCATCTGCCACCTCTAGGAAATTAATGTCGAGAGCCTGAAAGTTAGACTCAGCCATCAGTTTAGCAAGGCCTTGGCCTTTGATCAGTTTTGTGGGCTTAATTTCTATGTCGTATTCTAGAATAACAACAATCCACTTTCCTCTTCTCCCATCAGGGTTGTCTTGTGTCAAGATATCTTTTACAATCGCGTTTGGAACATACGCTATGACGTGTAAATGAAGAATATAGACCTTGAAGTCCTTTATAGCCTTTACCAAAGAAAAATCTTGCTTCTCCATAATATTGTAGTTCAGGGCAGCATCTCTTAGGGCTTTGCTGAAGAAAGCGATGGGTTGTTCGTACCCTTCACTATTCTTTTGCAGTAGTACAGTTGCTATAGTACGTTCAGAAGCGAAAGAGAAATGATAGAAATCTTTAGTGAAATCGGGACTGATCAACACTGGGGCTTCAGTGAGAGCTCGTTTGACCTATTCGAAGGATTGCCTGGACTCAGTATCCCATTTTATTTTCGCATCCTTTTTTAGCATGTTTGTAATGTTTCAGAGGAGCTCGGCTAGATTAGGGATGAATCTTCGAAGAAAGTTAATTTTCCCTATAAAAGACTGTAGTTCTTTGAGGTTTCTTGGGTGTTCTAACTTTAGTATGGCCTCAATTCTGCTGGGGTCGATCCTGATCCCATCTTTAGAGATGATATGTCCCAACATTTTACCCTCTTCTAACCCAAAAAGACACTTCTTGGGATTTAATGAAATCCCGAACCTTCTACACTTTTMGAAAACTCGTCTAAGGTGTCGCAGGTGTTCATCATCAGATTGGGAAAACACTGTCACATCATCTAAGTAAATGAAAATAAACTTACCTGACTCTTCTATGAAGGCGATGTCCATCGCCCTCTGGAAAGTCGCTCCTATGTTCATCGGACCAAAAGGCATCTTCACATACATGAAAGTGCCCCATGGGGTGGTGAAAGCGGTCTTTTACTGATCGTCGGGGTGAACTAGGACCTGGTTGTAGCCTGAGAAACCATCTAACAGAGAAATTCTACTGGACCCGACCACCCTTTGCAGGAGGTGATCCATTTTTGGCAAGGGATAATTATCCTTCAGGGATGCTTTGTTCAAATTTCGGAAATCTATACAGAGTCGGATTTCCCTGGTTTTCTTGCGTGTAGGGACTAAATTAGAAACCCACTTAGAGAAACGCAGTGGGACTATGATCTTGGCATCATACATTTTCTTAATCTCTTTTTATATCAAGGGAAGCAACTAAGGATTTATCCTCCTAAGTTTCTGCCTAAACGGTTTTTGGTCTTCCTTTATGGGAATCCTGTGTTGTATAATGTTGGTGTCATAGGCTTTCAAATCTTCATAGCTCCAGGCAAAAACGTCTGAATATTCCTTAAATAGCTCAACGTACTTAAGCCTTTGTTCTGGGGGTAAATATTTTGACAGTTTAACCATCTTAGGTCTCTCGTCAGTTCCTATATTGCAGTCTTCTACTTCTTGCCCATGGGCTTCTATTTTTGGTTTCTTAGCTACATCATCGTTGTCAAACAGATCTTCTAATGGGACAAGACCTCTGGGTAAAACATTGCTTTTTAATTTTAAGATATCGGCATCCATTTCGTCATCTTCAATCTTTCCTGAATCTACTGTATCTACCGTATTTACATTATTCACGCTATTTGTTTCGAATTTAGAATTATTTACATTCTCGTTTTCATTTTCTACATCTATGTTTGTACATTCAAAGTTGTTCTTGCATTGCATAAAGTCCTCTATCTGATCGTCATTTCAAAACACTTGCCAGTACCTGATATTATCGGGCACTGTCAGTCTTCATTTGACTTCAACCGTGTATGAGCAAGTTTGGCGAAAGGGAATCTTGCATGATGTAGCTGACGTAGCTAATCCGTCAGCCAGGATATTCTGTCCTCTTGGCATCACCTGCAAGTCGACCTCGTTAAAGCACTTCAACGCATCAAGAATAGCATTCTGATAGGCTCTCAGGCGTGGATGTTTAGCAACATATTCACCTTTAACTTGTTTGATTATTAATTCAGAGTCAACCCTTACCATTATTTGCTTGGCACCAACTTTCTTCAATAGCTTCAGACCGAGCATTAAAGCTTCATACTCGGCAACGTTGTTAGTGCAGTGGAAATTTAACTTATAGGAATGACTTTCTGAATACCTTTTTCGATTATTATGCAACCAGACTCTAGCTCCTACTCCTTCTTTACTCACAGCACCATCGAAATCCATACTCCAGAAATCAGCAGGGAAATCTTCAGTGATTACATTTTCCGTCTTTTCCGCCTCACCACTTTCTGGACCTTCATTTTGACTAGCTACATCTTCTATCAGCCGAGTATCTTTCTCTTCAGTATCCCCATCATTGTACAAGATGAACGAATCTAAGTCAGAATGGGCAGAGTAAAGGGGGTAATTATGAGGTTTCTCTTGACTACTGACCATATATTTCATCAGTGTTTCTCTGTATAACCTCCTCTGTTGTCCAAACACTGGGATGGTGGCGTAAGACATATCCAGCTGCAAGGTTCCCTTCAACTTAGCTCCCCAAGATCGGGATAACAACATACCATACTTTGGCGGGATGTCTGCAACCACTACGTCCATTACCATGCTTTTTGAAGGGATCTGAACCAAGGTGATGCAGAGGTCCTTAATCAGGCCAATACATTTGACTTTGCTGGAGTCAAATGAATGCAGATCCTTGTAAGGCCTAGTAACCTCCAATCCCAGTTTTTCCATTATTGTTTTAGGCATCAAATTATGTGAGGCACCTGAATCCAACATGGCGTTATGAAATATCAAATCATGTATGTTCAAACTGATGTAAAAGGGAGCTACATCACCGGTATCATCTCGACCGTCAACCTCGGGTTCGAAAAGGAGTTCTGGGCGATCATCAGCAAGGTTCATAGTGTCTGAATGGGTCACTGATCCGATAGTCAAGGCCTTGGTGCCTATGTCGGGTTCAATGGCTAACACGTTTAGTACCTGTGAACGATAACCACCTCTGCTTGTCAACTCAGTCAGTGGGACGAGAATTTTGATTTTGGCCAATTCTACCTCCAGGATAAACTGTGCGGGAGTTCGGGTCTGATTCGTTGATTCTGGTTTATCCACCATATCCTTCTGCTCAGAAGTACTGGGCAGTTCAACAGGTGAAACTTCGGGTTGTGCCTGTCTTTTCAGTATGGTGACGCTTTTCTTCACCGGAGCATCAGTTTTACCTTTCTCAAAAGACTTCTCAGCAGTGGTCTTCTCGGGGGTTTTCTCACTCTCGGCTACCCTCTGCGTTTTTTTCGTCCTTTTAAAGGAATTTCCTTCTGTCTTCTTACTTCGCAGGTTGTGTTGGCGGTGCACTTCCAAAATAGCATTTTCGTAGACCCGTTGTCCTGCATCTTCTGCCTCCTCACTTACCTTTTTTTGGTTTAGCAGAAAGAGTTCTTGCTCTTCTTGAGTAAGGAAAATGGCATCATTATCATGAACGCCCATGAGGTTGATATGAGTGTCCTCAAATTCCTCATTTACTTCCCCCCAATAGTCAGCATAGTTTTATTGTAAGGGAGGCCTGATCGGATGATCAGGACCTCTCTGGTCTCTTTGATCTCTTTGATCTCTTTAATCTCTTTGATCTCTTTGTCTGATTTGAGGAGGGTTTCTCCTGAAATTGGGGTTCCGAATCTGAGGAGCCGGTGTGTCGTCTCTCGGAGGATTCCTGTCTGAAATACTCGATCTTTCTAACAATAAGGCCAATGATATGACTACGGTATCTAATTTGGAATCGTTGTTAGACGTGGAAGGTTCTTCCTTGATTGTGACTCTCCGTTCCATCCGTTGACGTGTCCGTTTTGCCAACAGATTGGATTCAACTGAAACAACACTTTTTTGCATCTCTTCTAGGCTGGCGGCATTTCTTTCTCTTAATTGGTAAGACATGTCAGCATCGAATCCATCAGGGAATTTAATCAAGGCCAAACCTTGGGGAGGTTTTATTTCAGTTGGGATTGCATTGTACAAATTGTTAAAACGTGTGCAATAATCTTGGACGGATTCACCTTGATTTCTCTTTATATTCTCGTACTTTGACAGTATCTAGAGAGGGTTTTTCTTTACTTCCCATCTGTCAAGAAAACTCCTCTGAAACGCGACAAAGTCAGGGATTGATGCAGTGGGTAGGCCTTTGAACCATTTCTTGACGTCCCCTGTCAGAATTTGGGCGAACAGTCTCATCTGAACGTCGACTTCTTGTAAATCCAAGTAGTCATTCATTTTATCCACATGTTGTTGTGTGTTTAAAGTTTTGGTTGCATTGAACTGTGGGAGTCTAGTCTGGTAATCTTGGGGCATGGCATGTAGTGGTGCAACCAACACCAAAGGGGCATATCGGGCAGCCATGACGAGTGGAGGAGGTGGGACGACGACCTGGGTGGTTTGAGAGGCAGCGGAGGAAGACGAAGTTGATGAAGGGTTGGGCGGTGCTGAGGTGGTGATTTGCAGCTTGGCCATAGGAGACAAGACTTCTGGGGTTCGGGGCTGCAATGCAGTTGGGTCGAAGATGAGCTTAGACATGAAGTTTTCAGACCGTGTCCTGACAAGGTCTCGCGGAGGAAGAAAATCAAGATCAAGGTTTTGAAAGATATCAGGTTCTCCGGAAAAGGAAGGAGACTTATGAAGGGGAGTACAACTCGATGGACTGGTGGCTAAGGTCTTTCGCCTGAGAAACTGTTCGGGATTATCTATCGCCATAGAGGGTTCTGGGTCTAGATGAGATCGAGTGTGGACCTTCTTGGGAGCCAGAACTCTTTTTGGTTTTTAAATATATATTTTTTATTTAGTTTTATGGTGAAGGAAACTAGGGGAGGTTTCTACGTTGACGTTGTCTAGCTTCCAGTTGTTCCTGAGTAGTTATGTCTCGTTCAATGGCTCCCCATGAACATTCGAGTTCTTCCTGGTTATTGGCAGTTTTGAGGATTATGTCAAAAAGGTTTGATGCAATATGCATTTGATTTTCTAGTCCAGGCTCGATATTAGGTTGCACTGCAGCAGGAACAGTCATAGAGGAACATTAAAAAGGGGAAGAACTTTAAAGGGAGATTCTGAAAATAATATGTACAGAGTTAACCAACCTCTACTCATTATTTTCTTCTCAGAGTCAAACTTTCTTTAGGGGAAGAAAGGTGAGGTATTCAGTTTTAGTTCGTCCCCAGTGGAGTCGCCATTTATGTTAGCACTTGGTAAATTTCTGAGAGGTTGAAGAGAAGAAATTCACTAAGGTAACCTTAACCAACCGCTTTTAAAGCTGGGAATCTAGCCCTTCCAGCTTCCGAGAGGGATCTCTCTATATGATTTAGATTTGTTTAATTTCAGATATTAGGCTACTTAAAAGAATTACCGGTTTTGTTGTAAAGGGTTTTTAAAGTGGGTTGAGACAAACTACACATCCATTGGGATATGGGGTCTGTATTTAATCAAATCTGAGAAATAACCAGAAACGCCAAAGAAGATTTTCACAAGGTGAGGTAATACATTCACTGGATCTTTAAGTAATTAAAATGATGAATGGAACAATAGGTGAGGAAAATAACTTCAATTAACAAGCAGTTAAGAATTTCTTAAATGAAGATATTAGAAGACAAACATTTAAACCTTTAGAATCGGAAACAGGGTATCAGAGATAAATCCTGCAACTTAACGCTATTCATAAAGATTAGATTCAGAAAACAAAATGAATACGGAGTAAGCAAACATTTAACTTAGAAAATCACATCACCAGTGAACATACACAAGAATCCTTTGAAATGCCCCTCCTTTATTAATGGTGGATCTCTTCAAAAATGATACAGTTTTGCAGCAATAGGGTGTGCGAATCAACAACCCTCAATACTTCAGAAACTGAAGTATTTATAATACAAAATACAAACGCTCTTGTCATAACTGATCAGGGCGTGCTCATGCTATTTTTAGACTAACTAACATAACTAATCAAAATTGTTTTGATGACTCAATATAATGGTATGCTGAATTTTAGGGGTAGGCTGTTGGCGAGGTGCCTCCGCAGCCTCTTCTGACAGAACAGGTGATTGGATGCGACAGCTCATCTACTAGTCTAGTAGATCACACAGCTCCTCCCATCTGATATGACCTAGCACTGTAACTTTAAGCAGTCTCCTGTACACTTCATCCATGACTGTGTACTTAGCAAATGTGGGCTTGATGACGAATATGTGCTTAATCTCGTGTTGGATACTGATATGCAACTGCAAGGAATCCATGAATGATTTTCCTGTGATGCTTCCCTGTATCCCTGCAAACTTAGAATTGTCCTTAGACACTTCAGCTAACCTTTTTTTATAATCAGGGAGTGTCATTAATTTGTCATTAATGACCTTCATACCAGGCAGGCCCTTCCTTTGCAGAGCATCTATATTGTTAAAAAACTTCTACACTCCCTGATCCATAACTTGAATTTTCTCCTCGAGCTGAAGCATGAGGCCTCTTTTGGTTAGAACCCTTTTGACTTCAAGTATGGTTTCTGTCTTGTCCTCGATTTTCAATTCTTCGAGTTCCTCCCTGGTTTTGGAATTCAGGAATCTTATGATTTCATTAGCTTGTGCTGGCATGTCTCCCAGCTCAATTCTGATCTTCTCCACTGCCTACTTGCTTCTCTCGAGCAACTCATTTTGTTCAAACATAATTTGAACCATGGGCCAGATTTCGTTTATAGACTTGGAAATATTAGTCCACACGATCTCTTTCACCTCTACCAAAGTTTTCCCTGCCATTGTTTGTTTCTGGAGCTGCCGTAACTCCTTCTTGATTTGCTCATTTACCTGTTTCTCTTTGGACAAACTAGCCTAGAAAGAAGTCTTCATCTCTTGGAGATTCTCTACTTCTTTCTTAAGCCTRCTAATTTCAGACTCCTGCAGGTTCATTCTCTCCATAGACTTGGCCARGTCTRTTKCTCCCTCTRGTAGTGGTACTGATGCRGCAGATGGRATGGYTRTCACTGTCGCTGTGCTCAATCCTACAATTGGGATAGCACTCAATGGGATGCCTTCCATTGTCTTTGTTTTCTCTTTCTCTCTCAGCAGTCTCTCCATCTCTGCTTCCATCTCTTTTAATCGAGCGTTCTGCTCCATGAGTAATTTCAGCATCTCATCCTTTTCACCTTCCTTTTCAGCTATCTCCTTTGCTTGTGGGTCTTCCATCGGAGGGATATTTAGTTTTTTTCTCAAAGATGCGATGTCAGCGTTTTTCTTTTTAATCATCTCTTCAACTGCTTTGACATTCGCAGGGTCATAACCAATCTTGAGGACCAGCTCCTCCAGTGTTTTGATTTTGTTGTCCTTCGCGAAAGATGAAATTTTCTCCATCTTCAGTTGGGTCTGGGCATTGCTCAAAGCTACCCAAAATTTTGATGCAGAGGTTGTTGCGTGGGCCAGAGTGTGGAAAACCATCTCGCCGGTTTGCTTGTGCAGATCCATATGATCTGTAGGATGCACGTCTTTAGCCTGAAACTCAAACGTGGCCCTTTTATAATCTGATATAACCTTGGGATCTGGTACTTGTTCTTGGATGAAGGCCATATGCATCCTACCTTTCTCTGTATCAAACGCTGAAAGAAGCCTGTGTTGAGTTGTGGACGACTGCTTCTGGAATTGGGCATAAGTGCTGGTAGTAAGAGTCTAATTTTTCTTTTTGATCAAATCATATTTTTCAAACATGCCCAACTTGGGCCCAGTCTTGCTTGGTGGAGCGTCTGTGGGAGAGTCTGTGGATTTTAATGCTTTTGCTCCTTCCTTGTGCTGACTCGAGCCGAAAGGTAAATTAGTGGTCTTGACCCCTGTGGTGGCCACTGTCATAGTTGTGATATCTTGCTCCACTATCGTGCCAGTCGTTGGAGTTGTCCTTGGCGTTTTGGCGTGCATCTTAAATTCCTCCGAAGACACCTCTATTACGGGAGGAGACGATTCTTGCCGGGGCCTCTTTTCCTTGGGATTCTGAGGTGTGGCAGTGGGTGGTGCGCTTGTTGAAGGTACCTGCCTTTCCATATCGACAGTTGGTTCTATGTCCACCAACGTATCAGGCTCCCATTTTTTTAGATTAGCAAATCTTTTGATTTCCGGCCTGGGCTCATGCGCATATGGGGCATTCTTATTTTTGACTCTCATCTCAGAAATGATCCCGCAGGGATCATACTGCCAGGTGAAACTTGTCGAAAATTTCATTTCCTTCAATAGTTTGTCAGCTTCATCACCCACGCCTCTGTTATTTGCAGATGAAAGAGCCTATCTTCCCTTTAATCCGTAATTGTTGCTTCTTTTTAAGGGAAACAAAGTGAATATCATCAGAATTCATAATTTTTCTAATATATTCCAATGCGAAAATTCTTACCGGTATATATCTCAGAATCTTATATGGCGCCAACTCGCACCCATAAACTCGGATCTCAGAGTGATTCTGATACAAGTACCAGTCCCCCATCTTCGCATTGTCCGAGAGGTGTATAACTCTCCGGACTTCGTCATTTATTCATGGCTCAGGAACGCCACTCAACATGCTTACCACAGGGTGGTAAAACTGATCAATGAACGCCGTGAAGTCATATTCGACAGAATTGTATTTCAGAATAGACGTCCACGCTGTGACTGGTTGTGGCCTCTCGTCGGCGTCCATATTCTGCATGGAAAAATTGAACCCCTCTGCTTGGAAGTAGACAAACATGTAGGCCAGAATGGATGAATACCTGAACATGCCCTCTATGGTGAAATTAACAAATTGTTCATGGATGTTATTGGCTAGGAAAGTGATGTAGTCGAACTGCGTGGTCAGCTGTTTGTCATTTGAGAAGATAGATAGAAAACCCATGATGGGTTCGTCTACCCATTTATCGGAATAGTACCCAAGCAGGGCACACAGGGAGGAAATAATTTGATTTCCTTTGGTGGAAAACAGAGAAGAAGGGTACGGGGGATTGGTGGACGGGAGCGGAGCTGAAGTGGGGAGGAAAATCTCAACTATCTGAGATCTTTGCGGGAAAGTCATCCTTTGGTAAAGCTCAGTGAGTATTTCTAGGTTGAATGGGGCTGCAGATTCTGGGCGGGTAATCTGCATCATCTGGTCAATATCCTCTGGGGTGATGAAGAAGAGGACATCCCCATATGAAGAAACAATGGCTTTCTTGTCGGGGATGTAGTGAGCTTGGCACTTGAGTGCAAACTCAGGGAAATGGTGAATTTGGGGGAACAGATATAGGGGCAAATTGGACTCCCAGAGCCCAATCTCGTCACTCTGGTCGAGGAAGACTTCCCAGAGCCATGACTGCAGATCAGAGTATTCAAAATTGCATATAGTGTCCGCTATCAAGTGATCTTTGTCGACCAGAGGGATTTTATCCAAGTCAACCAGAGGAGGAATGAACGGATTCTCCTCCTCTTCCATTTTCTTTGTCTTAGACACCATCTTGGAAACTGTACCTGCAACAAACAATACGTTAGTGGGGTCGACTAACTGTAGGTGAACATGATGAGGGAGCAATGGAGGAAGGGGAGGTTTATGACGCGATAGATGAATAATGAATACAAAGGGGAACGATAGTTTTATTCAAACATGGGTTGGTCGGATGCGAGAAAACGGTCAGTGTGACAACGGGTATATTACCCAGTAATTAATGGACAACGAGCCACTTGGGGTGATATGGAAAGTGATGGTGACCAAAGTATATGGATGACTGACGTGGAGGTTTGTGATTGGGGGTAAAGTTGCCAAACGGGGTTGTCCATGAGTGAAGGGTGTTATGGCGCTGACAACGTGGACTGACAGCAGTTATGGGATGGGACCTCGACCTGGGAGCAAGGGGGACAAGTGGACTTAGTGGAGGATGACGTCCAGGGGCGACGGGATGTCAGACAGCATGTGGAGGATGGGACCCATGGACCAATAGGACAATGACGCAAGTACCAAGGGGGCCCTCTGTAAGGAATATTCATTCCGGACCCCCCCCCTTTGATTAAAAGCAGAACACCAAGGGGGGTCCGGAATCCATCGTGAGCCGTTGATCTGCGCACTCAGTTTAGGGCCGTCCAGATGTGCGCCTGTGTTATTATCAATTCTGGACCCCCCCCCCTTCGTTAAAGGCAGAATGGAGGGGGGGGTCTGGAATCCAATGTGAGCTGTGGATTTGCACACTCTGTTCCGGACCGTCCAGATCTGCGCAAAGATTATCGCCGATCTCGGATCCCCCCCCTTTGATTAAAAGCAGAACACCAAGGGGGGTTTGGAATGCTATATGAACCGTTGATCCAAGCGCGGTGATCGAGACCATTTAAAAGTGAATGAAGCATAGGTTGGGAGCGGCAAATGTCATGTGTAGGCAAAAACTTAGGATAAGTGCTTTCTCATGGGTTTTTTCCCAAATTTTTCATAGACACCACCAAGGGGACCTTGTTCTAACTATCCTAAGGCAGGGAAAGGATTGATGTATCTCTTTCTTCGGGTGGGTTTTATTTGGGCAAGGAAGGCAAAGAAATTAGTCCACTTTCTAACCTACTTTCGCAAGATAGATCACCCAGGTTAGACTGTTGGGTTAAGACATTATTTTTCCTAAGGGATATCTAACTAGGATTAGACAGTCTGGTCAGACTTATTCACGAATTCTATCCTAAGGGGCTATCTCACCAGGATTAGATGGTCTGATCAGATGTATTCACTAACTCTAACCTATGGGCTATCTGACTAGGATTAGATGGTCTGATCAGATGTATTCACTAGTTGTATCAACATTGAAAATTTAAAAGGACTTGGTCATGCTTGAAAGGTATGACCAAGTCACTGTTATTGCATGGGGCTTTTGTTTCCATTCTTTTATGCCCTCTTTTCTTTTCTTTTTCTTTTCTTTTTGCAAAATGAACAATACAGTTCCAATAAGAAAACTAGATACAGATAATATCAATAATATCCAAGTCATAAGTTGATTCCCATAATTTATGGGGTGATAACACTAGCATCGCACCACACTCGTCAATTTCTCTAACTTACCTGCCTAGTGTGCATGAAGCCCCCTCCTGGTTATCCTAGTCTAAGTCCTTAAACTTTTCGTTTAAAACTAATTAATGTGATTTTCAACCTAAATTTGATTAATTATTAAGAACTTAAAAAACTAAACTAAACTTTAACCTAAGTTCCAATCGTCTTAATCAACTCATTCATTTAATCCCAAAAATTACTATTATTATTATTATTAATTAATTTATTAAGTACATAATTAATCACTAATTTAATTTAAATTATTCCCATTGATTAACCACTTTTGATTAATCACATTAACTTATAATTAATTTAAAACACAAATTTAAATATGTTTAAACCTAATTTAAAACATAAATTTTAAATATATATATATATATATATATATATATATATATATATATATATATATATATATATATATATATATATATATATAT
>ML792894.1:198505-228182 GCA_009831015.1 Picea engelmannii | reverse complement strand
TTTTTCCCGAAATAAACCCCAAGTGTATTTCAGATTCATTAAGTATGAAAATTTTGATTTATAAAGATTTTGAATAGTGCAAAGACTCCAGGATATCCAAAACTTTGTTCTTAAGGTAAAAATTTAAGTTCAGTTTCAACACCTGGCATCAGGCCAACTTATATCCCTTCATTGCCAAAACATCTGTTGAACAACTCTTTGGAAATCCTCTTGTGTCAAGGCCCACGCACCCTAACCCATTACTGCACGCGTGTACACGCTGGCTGGCTCACTACAACCCGCGTGTACCTAACAAAGCACGAAAAAAGGAAAGTTGTCGATGGAACAAAAAGCTATGGACCAGTTAACTGAAACTCCTGGCCATGCATGGCCGAGGGTTCATCCAAAACCCTAGCTCCTTCTAGCCTATAAAAGAAGGGATAGGGGTACCATTTGGAGGAGGAAAAAATATAGCAAAGAAACTCTGCCCATTTACGTAATCCATTGTCCCAACCCTTAGCCTTTCCTCATGCCAAAGAAGATTTAACGCAAAGCAGTTGGAGGACAGAAGAAGAGGAGCCCAGGATCAAGATCAAGGAGCGGTGGCCGGTCTCGACTTTGATTGTAAGTTGATTCATTTTTCAAGTAATAAAAGAATATTGTTCTCGTCCCAATGCATGATTTATCTATGGTTTGGTTAATTTATGCTTAATTTCTAACCCTTGAGTAGAGAAGTAGCATGCATGCATAGTTTTTATCTGTCTTGATTGCAGGTCATCTGTGGAAGGAGAAGCGCAAGAAAGTGGTCAAAGCGCAACAGAGGATCTACATCTAACATCGGTAACAAGGTTAGTAGTCCTTTTCCATGCATGTACTGTGAAAGAGGGGTTTAAGTTTTGGGTTGTAGGTTAAAAAGTGATTTCTTTATGGTCAAAATATGCATGCAAGTCTGACCCTAGTTTGCTAGTCCGTAGGGTATTTTTCCCAACAACAGAATTGGCGACCATACTGGGGATAATACTCTTTAGGGTTTCAGGATTTCTTTAAAGTTTTTGGGTAGTTTAAAGATTAGGTTTTCTATTTTCTTTGCCTGTATTTTTCTGTAAGGTCTGAGCTAGCAGGGAGCCTGGTTCTTCATACCAGTTTTCCCTGACTTTTGTTGGACAATAGTTGTCGGGACACACAGAGGTACATGCGGCCTGCAGAAGGCCTGCACGCATGTACCCGCGCCCTATCCTCTTACAGCCCGTGTGTGAATGCTAGATGTAGGGATAACAGTAGCGTGTAAGAGTTCAGAGAACTTTAGAGGCAGTCCACCTCTTCCCTGTCAGAATTATACACTCTCAGGGAGTTTTCTGGAATCCTATCTGAGTCTTGCTAGTTCACAGTCCTATCTCAGATTGCTTTTTTCGCCTTGTTATTCCTTGCGTTATTTTTCTTTTCTATTAGAAATAGCATCCAAGCCTTCAAGGGACCCTGGTTATCAATACCAGAGGCCTCTTCATAGTCTGGGCTGCCTGTTTCCCTTTTTGTCTTAGTAATTATACATACATGTGGCCTGTACAAGGTCAGCCCACGTGTACACGCTTCCTGTTTCATCTCAGCGCGCGTTTGCACGCGTGCTGTTTTAGTGATAGTAGCGTGCTTGACAGGTTGCTTTTTGTTCAGGGTGGGCCAGTCATCCCCTCCTTTGATGAGAAGTATTCCTCTCAGGTTTTTGAGTCTAGGGTTGAACATTCAGTAGGTTAGGTCATCTTACCCTTAGCCTACTTTTTCTCAGTTGATAGTTGACAGAAAATAAAAATAAAAATAAAAATAATTATGGTTTTTAAACAAGCATAAGAGTGTTTGTTTTCTTGATTGTCATTGTGTGTCTTTACTCTGATTCTTTTTTATCTGTGCTTTAAGCTAGAATTTGTTTTTCTTGGTTTTGTGCTTATCAGTATTTTCCCTTTGTTGCTTTACTAGCGCTTAAATAAATAAATAAAATCTCTCTTTTCATTTTCTTCTTTGTTTGAAGAGTGTGTTTCTGCATCATTAGCTAGGGAGAAGTCTTTTATTTTGTAAGTTTTTTCAATTCATTTAGAGCATAAGTAGCTCGTATTCGAGCGAAATTCCTTTATGTTTGCTGTATAAAATCTTAGAAAAATTGAAAAGAAAAAGAAATCTTTCTTTGTGAAAAGTTGTTGAAATTTTGCATTTAGAAAAAGTCTTTTGTTTCCAGCTTTTTTCATTCATTTTTTCTTTCGTATTTACACATCATCAGTTTCACCCTCATACCCCTTGACGTAATAAAATACCATAAAATAAACACTAATTTAAAATCTATTAGACTTTTTGTTTGTAGGGTTCACAAACTAGTTCAGGACTAGGGCCTTGGATTAGGTTGGAGAGGAAACTCTCCAAGGCCATTCAAAACCAAACATTAGAGTCTGCGATAGGCAGTGTCTAAGTCTACTTTCATGGAAGTTATCTGGGAACCCCCTCTAACACAGGGGATAAACACAAGGTCACGTGCGGAAAGGTAGCGGAGATAACCCCTCCAAAGCCAGACCAATCGTAGTGAAGAACACATATCGAGGGCTTGTTTTGGGATTCCGTCGTTTGCATTTGCCACGAGGCTTTGTGGGTCTCGAATCCGTTCGAGATCCTCAGTTGTCTTCCAGACCATTTTCTCTCGATACCCTTGATAGTTTTTGGGCTTGATACCCTGCTCATTGTGATCTACCCAACTTTCGACTATACCCGCCTGGTGACTGTTCGCGTGCTGGAAACCTAGTTGACAATATTTTTAGGGACATACATGGGTGACTTCGAGGGTATACCACGGTAACTAAGATAGACATTGGGCCACGCTTTGTAGAGTATACCTAGAGGGTGCTTCTGTATCCAAGTTTCACTTGCACCGGTAAGTTTCTCTAGTTTTGGTTGTTGTAACTATTCTTCCAAATAGTTTAGTGATTGCTTGTCTTATCTCTTAGGGGCTTCTTTTTAGTGTGTGTTACTTTTTGAATGTGTAGAATACCTTAGCATGTCTTGGATCTTCTCACATAGTGGAGGATCCCGAGCTCCGCTAGTCACGAAGGCTTCTAGGCCTACTGTCGGTTATACTAGAGCCACCCCCGCCACCATTAAGGCGGAAGCTAGACCAACAAGGGTCTTTCGAAGCGACCAGGTTACAAACCTTTGTGCCCGAACAACTCCCAGAGGAATCAACCGCCAATATTGGCTCGGTTGAAATCCCAACCATCGATATATGGGCATATTTTACTGTACCAATCCAATTTCACAAACGCCAGACAGTGTCTCACACAGCTATGGAAACAAACATTGTTACTTCTTCTTGGAATTCTTCTATTCCCACCACAGTTGCTACTACAGGAGAATCATCTCCTAACTTACCATCATCGGTCCGAGCCACCATAGGCTCGGCCACAACTACGTCGCACAGTGGACCAAACCCGTCTATGGTGGCGGCCACAACCCCCTTCACACCCAGTGCTACAGGCCCTTCGTTCTCATACGGTATGCCTAGTTCGGGTACAAGTCCTGCATTCACTTACTCCACTTTACAGACTTTGGGTCTGGGGGCAGGGAGCTCTAACGCTCCCCTGCAAGGTCAAATTAGGGGAACTCCTGTCCCTTTTAATGCTTTTCCTTATGTAGGAGGTCATATCCCTCCTTCGTCCCCTTCGCTTGGTGGTCCGCATCAACAGTCCGCTAGGCAACCTACACACACTAGTTTATTTAGAAGCCAGGAATCAAGGAACACCTACGCACAGTATGCCGATAGGTTCAACACCATTTTTTTGGAATAGGACATTTGGTAACAACACTTTATCATCCACCACTTTCCCGTCTGGGGGCAATCCCATTTTTGGACAGTCTACTCCGACGCAGGGTACTATTCCTGCGTTGGGGGCACATATAGTAGGACCTTGGAACTCAGGACAAGGATTTGTTCCCTCCTCTGGAATGTCATTCTGGGGTAATTATTTCCACAGTTAATGGAACCCTGGACAGACTACTATGCCCCTCCCATCAGGACCGACATGGAGTAATCCTTCCCAAAGTCATTCGAACACGATCCATGCCCAACACCCTATGTCCTTTATGGGAAATCAGCCAATGATATCTCTGCAGATGCAAAATCCTTATGATGGTCAAGGCCATGGTTTCTACCAGAATCCAGGCCAGCAGCCAAACTTTTCCTAGCAACCTGCTGCCAGTCAAACTCCAGGACCCTTTTTCCTAGGTTATCAGCAACAACCCAAACTACCATTCCTGGCGACGTTACACTTGCTAGATTTGACAAGGTTATTAAATGATCCTATTTGTCACGATCCGCATTGGCCTCCTATGCCGACGAAGTTGCCTTCAAACATTCCAAAGTTTGAGGCCAAACCTAATGAAGATCCAAGTGATCATGTGACTACCTTCCATCTTTGGTGTTCATCTAACTCATTAAAAGATGACTCCGTGCAGTTGTGATTGTTTCAACGCACTCTTATCAGGAGTGACTCAAAATGGTACATCGAGCTTGATCACTCAAGATACTCTTCTTTTGGCGAATTGGCGATGGATTTCCTTAACCATTTCCAGTTACTTGTGAGATACAACATTGGCACAGATATTCTCACCAATTTTGAACAGACAACAGCGGACCATATCTCTGATCATATCCGAGAGTGGAGATGTCAGAAGAGTCTAATCAAAGTACTAGTCCCATTAGCATTCCTTCTTGAGTGGTTCCTTAAGTCTCTGGTCCCACAATTATCCAAAGGCGTCGCAACTTCTGGAGTTTTCTCTGAAGAAGATGCCATCATGAGGGCTCAACAGTTTGAGCTCATCTATTCTTAGTCTGGTTTATTATACAACATCCTGCCGGATGCACCATGATCGATACTAGATAAAACTAGACAGAGAGCTGGACCACATGCCGATGGTATTGTTGGTTCAGCACAAACCAAGCCCGTTGAGCAATTGACAAAACAATTGCAACAGTTATCTATACAACACTCAGCGGCCAACCAGACTACTGCTTTGGCTTCTCCTCCAACCCAAACGTCGGAAGTACACTTCGTGCAGTCGAATAACCCAAAGGCCACCCAGCAGGCTGAAGGGAAGAAAAAACAACGAAAGAAGGGTAAGGAGGATAAAAAACCCACTGATAATGCTAGCGGGGACACCACGGAAAAATGGAAGGTGAGGTACCCGTGCAATTTATGTGCGAAGGACCACCCGAACCATCTTTTTCCTTGACTTGCAGAGGCCCAGAAGTTTGTCACACAACAACAGCAAGCAGTGTTGACTAATCCCTTTCAACATGGGCAAAATTTAACTCAAGCCTCTACAAGCACAAAAGGGGGCAGCCAAGAAGCCTGCCCTCCTCCAAACAATTTCTCATCCGCGAATGTATATATGGTTAGGGGTGATGCTTTCATAATGACTAGAGTGCATGACTATAGTAAACCAAGTGCTTCTGAGAAGGGTAAAGAAGTTGAGCTCCCATCTCTTCCTCTACAGATTGAGAAGACCTTGGGAGAAACAATGACACACATTCCAAAGGGTGCATTTAAGAAAGCTTCTCACAACCCAAATGCAAAGGCCGCCCAAAATTACTCTGTGGTGGAGGATTTATCACAAACCCCTTGTGCAATGTCTGCTTTGTAGGTCCTCCAAAGTTTCCATGCTCAGAGGAAAGCCTTGTTAACTTCTTTGGGCTCTACTGAGACTTGTAATCCGGGTACCATCATGTTAGATACAACTGACTTAAAACCTCGTCTGCCTTACCACGTAGTGTTTCAGATAGTAGTGGCTCATCCCATGAAAACTTTTACATGGAATATCTTATGCACGGTGGTTGACGAGGGTGTATCGACATGTATTATGTCATTATCATGTTGGAAGGCCATTGGCCAGCCTACTTTGTCTCCATCACCTACTCTCATCACTACTTTCGATGGTCGTTATTTCCGACCACATGGCATCGTTCCTTATTTCCCTGTGCAGTTAGGAGGGAAGACCGTGTGCGTCGAAGTAGAGGTAGTCGATGCTCCCCTCAACTATAATATCTTGTTAGGATGGAGTTGGACTTATGCTATGAAATTTGTGGTTTCTATAGTTTTATGAGTCTTGTTGTTTCCACACGAGGATCGGATAGTGACCATCGATCAATTGTCCTTCTCTAGACCTGACCCAGCTTTGGGGGCATCCACGGTCCCCATGATTGATAATCCTCAACCAGGTGTCATTAACGTAGGAGTTGTTTTGTGCCCATCCTTGATGGGTACCTTCAATTACCCACCTCCTCACGATGACGTCAAATTTATATCTAATCACCATAAGGTTGAGATTTTTCAAGTTTCGTCGTTCCGCATGACTTACTTTGAGGATCCTTGGATTCTTCCTTCCCCATCATCCATGATGGATGAGACAGGGCACTCAGGCATGTCCATGCCCTTATCAGCCGCTGAAGTAGCGTACTCTTTAGTCTAGCAAGCTTCAGCTAACCCTGATCCGACTCCCGCACAAGAGTTAGATCCACTTCTAGAGCCTATTTGGGCTCAGGGTTCTCTTGCTAATGTTGATTTGTTAGACTTAGGCTTGCCTTCTGATGAAGCAGTAATCGAAGCAATGACTAGTCCGGACAAACCTTGGTAATATCTTCATCACATATCCTACTTTCTCCCAGAGTTAAGCCAAATCGAAGCAGGAGAATTCACCATTACCATGACAGGAGGTTAGCCATGTCCTATTAATCTCTTAGCTACACAGAAAATTTATGTTGAGGGCAATATGGTGACTATCGCTGAAACCATACCCATCAACATCTCCTGAAACCCTAGTGTCATGGAGAATGTCTTCGTCAGAGAAAATTGTTCCCCCGGAGAGATTCAAATTTACACAGATCTTTTCAAAGAAATATGCAACGTTTTTGCCTGGTCTTATGAGGAAATGCTAGGTATCGATCTGAAAATAGTTGAACATGAAATCCCAATGTATCCTGATGCCAAGCCTGTTCGACAAAAACTTCGTCCAGTTAATCCTAAGAAAGCAGCAGCCATCAAGATTGAGGTTGAGAAATTGCTAAAGGCAAGTTTCATTTATCCTATTCATTTGACTCAATGGGTTTCAAACCCCGTGCCGATCAATAAAAAACAAGGCACGATTCATGTATGTACCGATTTCCGTGATTTGAACAAGGCATGTCCCAAAGATAATTTTCCAACACCATTCATTGACCAAATCATTGATGAATGTGTTGGTTGTGAAGCCTTTTCGTTCATGGATGGTTTTTCAGGATATAATCAAATCGAAATCAAACCTGAAGACCAACACAAAACGACATTCATTTGTCCGTGGGGTACATTCGCATAATGTAAGATGCCTTTTGGCCTTAAAAATGTTGGAGCCACTTTCCAGCAGGCCATGTCTTTTTCGTTTCATGACCTCAAGCATATAGTCGAGGCCTATCTAGATGATTTAGCATCACGCTCTCGCAAGTGAACGGATCATCCCACGCACCTTCGACTAATCTTCGAACGTTGTCGCTACTTCAGGATTCACTTGAATCCAAACAAGTGCAGCTTCTGCGTAACGTCAGGACGTTTGTTAGGTTTCTTCGTATCAATAACAAGGATCATGGTCGATCCTCTTAAGGTGGAGGCAATAATCCAGTTTCCCCCCCCACGCACAATCTTACAACTTCATAGTCTACAAGGCAAGGTGAACTTCTTATGACGCTTCATCGCCAACTATGCCGAAATCACCAAGGGATTTATGTGTTTAATAAAGAAAGAAGTTCCTTTTTTCTGGGATGAAGCTGCTCAACACTCTTTCGATGCATTAAAACACGCCCTCACAACCGCACCTCTGCTACGGCCACCTAACTATAACAAAGATTTCTTATTATATCTGGCTGCCGCAGAGTCAACTATAGGCATGGTTTTAGTCCAGGAAGACGATTCATTATCAAAATACATGATCTATTACCTGAGATGAGGCCTTGTAGGACCGGAACTCAATTATTCTCATATTGAAAAACTTGCGTTGGCAGCAGTTCATGCTGTTTAACGGTTCCGTCACTATGTTATGTTTCACAAGACCACCGTCATTGTTGTTGTGAATCCATTCTAGTACATGTTGACATGACGAGTTATAGGCAGGAAAATGAGTAGGTGTATGGTCATCCTTCAAGAATTTGACTTAGACTTCATTTCAGCAAAGTCCAAGAAGTCATTGGGCTTCGCATAACTTATTTTGGAGCTTTCAGTTGAGTCAGGTGACGTTGTGCCTGAGGAATTGCCTATCTGGGGGGATATGTTTTTGATTGAATCTTTAAACCCATGGTACGGAGATATACTTATCTATCTCCAAACTTTGAAGTGCCCCACCTCGGCTTCTCGTGAAAAGCATCGATGGATATGCCATCAAGATAAGAATTATCTCGTACTCGATGATACGTTGTGTCGGAGAGGTGTAGATTGCATCTTGCGTCGATGTCTCACTCAAGAGGAGACCATCATAGTGCTCAATGATTGCCATACTGGAGCTTGTGGTGGTCATTTATCTGAGTTGGCAACAACCCAAAAGATTTTACGAGCAGGTTACTTCTGGCCCACACTTATCAAAGATTGTATCGAATCGGTCAAGAAGTGCCATCTGTGCCAAATATTCTCTCGGAAGATGAGGGCACATCCATCTCCTATGTTTCCTATCATCACAGTTGGTCCCTTCACTAAGTGGGGGAATGATTACACTACATGCAACCCCCTGTCAGCAAGGGGGCACCGCTATATCATTGTAGTTGTCAACTAATTCACTAAGTGGGTCGAAGCTATGCCAACGTTTAAAGATGATGGAGAGACTGCAACTCTCTTCTTATTCAACCAGATCATAGCAAGGTTCGGCGTCCCAAGGGAGATTTTCACTGACCATGGTAGTCACTTTCAGAACCAAATGATGACCGACTTAACATCAAATCTTGGGTTACGGCACGAACATTCATCACCTTACTACCCCCAAGCCAATAGGTAGGTGGAAGCTATAAAAAAAACTCTTAAGACGATTCTACAGTGAACTATCAACTCAGCCAAGTCAAATTGGCATTTGATGTTATACTCGGTATTATGGGCTTACCGAACATCTATTAAGATTGCAACCGGTTTCTCACCTTTTCAACTTGTTTACGGGATGGAGGCAGTTTTTCCCATAGAATGTCAAATCTCATCTCTGAAATTGGTAGTACAGTTATTGCCAGACACTTCTCCACTTCAAGAATGGTTAGTATACCTTGAGCAACTTGATGAGCAGTGTCGCGATGCGGCCTTGGCCAATGAGGCTCACAAACATAAGGTCAAGTGTCAATATGATAGGTCTATTCGTCCTCGAATTTTCTTTGAAGGTGACCTTATCTTGGTCTATGACCAAGACAAGGACCCCCTGGGGGCAGGAAAGTTTAAACCCATGTGGTTCAGACCCTTCATTATCAAAGAGGTATTAAAAAATGGCATTTATCGTTTGGTTGATTTTGAAGGGAATGCATTGGCGGATCCTAGAAATGGGCTCTACCTCAAGAAGTATTACTCATAGATAGGTCACTGTGGGTAAATTTTTGTAACATATGTATAGTCTTTGTACTATTACTTTTTAAGTTTCTTTTAAAGTATTGTGGACGTGTCATTGATGTTATCTTTCGTCAATATGGCAGATGTCAAGTGAGTCCAAAGTGTTCGTTGGGTATGCAGATGGTGCTAGTCGACACACGCAAAGGCTTGCCTTCGCAGCTTGGGTAATCTTTATGCCTCAGGGTCAATTGTTATCTTTCGGAGGTATATGCTTAGGTGACACCACAAATAATTTCGTTGAGTATAGTGCAGTTATTGAGTTGCTTCATGACGCCTTGGCATTGGGTATCTCTCATCTTCGGTTCTATCTCGATGCTCAACTGGTTGTGTCGCAGCTAAACAGAGTATACCGATTCATGATCCAACTTTACACCAACGATTCCTTAGGGTACGTCTATTAGAATGAAACTTTGATTATATTACATATTTTCATGTTCCTAGGAGATTAAACCAAGTTACAGATACTCTAGCTAATCAAATTTTAGATTGGCATCTTTCCCACATGTAAAAAGAACATGGACATAAACATGTAAATACATTTTTGCACACATAATCCATAAGACACAAAAAAGATAAAAACCATATATAAACATCATAAGATACTCAGAGTACATAGATGGACGCAAGCGCCTCAAAAATGGGAACAGTAACGAGTCACTGAGCTTATGCCCTCAAAAAATATATATACAAAGAGGTGCTCGTGGCACATAAAAAGTCTAAAGTTTGTTCAGGGCCTATGGGCCCTGTTATAATCATCTACAGCATGGGATAAATGCCTAAACAATTGGACCCATGTTTGAGGTTCCCCCACAACATGAGGCTGCATGGATGGCGGCAGGTCCTCTATCTCTGCCATCGGGACTGTGCGAGTGAGCGCAGTGAAGTTCCACTCAATACGCCTAAGGACCCTCTCGGCCTCTCCTGCTGGGAGGTTCCCTGCCACTACTTCTCCCCCAACAGTGGCAGCCACGGCTTCTGGCTGTGGGCGATGTCTATTCCATGCATAATCGACAGGTCACACGGGTCCCACATCTACATACAACAAACGTTTACCAATCAAATACTCTGGTATACAAAAAAATGATATATATATAACAAAAAAAATACATAAAAATTACATATGCAAACAAACAAAAAAACTACAAAGGTGGAGACTTACCCATCTCCCCTCGGTCCTCACCAGGAGGCATGGGTATCTCTGGACCTCTAGAGAAATCTATCCCTGCATACGGGTAGTCCTCGATAAAAGGGATCTGTCGTGATAGCCAAGAAAAGAAGTCATCGTCGAAGGACTCAACGGTCCTTCCACCACCCTGTTGCGGCAGTAACACTTCCCATCTACAAACTGCAGGGAAAGAGGCCAGATATCCTCATACTACAACCCGAGGACTGAAACTCGAAACTCTCTCAAAAAATAATGAAAACAAGATGGTCCCAAACCTGAAGTTCCTCTGTGTCTGCTGTCGGAAATCTATCAATTGCCTCTTCATGCACTCGAGCAGTGTGGTACTCCAATAAAATATTTGTACATTCATGCACTGAATGGAACAGTTCATCTGTGTGCGCGAAGCCTCATGCACGACTATTGAGCCAGTAATCCACCCAATCAGTAATAAGATAGTCTATAGTGCTAAGTTGGTAATCTTGCTAATGGGTACCTGGGAACCCGCACGTTCGGTCCCAGCCTCACAGTGCTCGGCTATCAACTCCGAGATCTTGCTCGGCCCCGCAGGAAAAGTTTGGAAGTTGACTGGTTCCCCTCTCCTTGAGAGGCCAGTCAGAAAGTAAATGTCCTCGGTGGTGGTCACCAATGATTGCCCCTCTAACATAAATGCCTCTGCATCAGGATGCCAATAATCAATCAAGGTGTTCAGTAGCCTTGGTTGCGCATGCATAAATGGACATAGAAAGAATTTAAGTAAACCACATTGCATTAACATGGCCACAACATTCGGATCTGCAGCAACCAACTCACTGATTGCCTCATGCTCCCTTTCCCTCCACTGGACATACATCCTGCCAACACAACAAGGTAGAGGAGGGTCAATACTTCTTTTTATCTTTCTTTTCCATCAATAAGGGGGGTTGTCACATACCCACTACGCAAATAAAAAAAATTCATTGATTTCTCAACAGTCAGAATCTTCGAAGTCCTATGGGGCTTAGCACAGGCTAGCTCTTTCCTTTTTCCACCTTCATATGATTGTAGTTCATGACTATGGGCCAAATCAGCACAGCCTCTTTTCGCACTTTGCGACTCAGTGCTATTGGAACATCGAGTCGCTCGGCTCTGCAAACCCTGAAGCTTGAAACAGCGAAAGGCCGAACCCCGACGGGGCTAGAAAGGGGCAAGTTTCTCTCTTGGGGTCTTGTCTACGTGACCCTATACGGTGTCCAAGCGCTTAAGCCAGCCAAGAGCTTATCGGCTTTTCACGATTTAGGGAATCACGATACATGACTTCTACCCTTTCCCCATTCAAATCCCCGAAACTTCTGAGGTCTCCAAAGTTTACCTCCAAAGGGAGATCGATGGTCGTAAGCCTCCCCTGATCCAACGACATGGATCCTTTCAGGCTTTTAGTACTCGGGAGTTCGAAATGCAACGACTCCAAAACTCTTCGTCATTCAAATCTACAAATTCCAATATGGAAAGTCGTGTAAGAGATCGACGGCTCTTAGGAGCGTGGATCCAACGGTCCAAGGGATTTCGGGTATCGGGATTTCGTGACTCACGAAGGCAAGGTTTCTTGCCTTTTGGTTACCCAGATGCCGAAATGCCGAAACGTCGACCGGCAGCCACGTGTCCCTTCGATGGATGACGACAACCCTCAACCAAGATCGACGGTCATGGTCTTTTTGGGATGATCAACGATCACGATCAAATCCCGGCTTTTCTCAATCTTAATCAAACCTCACGCCAATTCGAGGCTTCGGTGATCAGAATTTCACGACTCGCAAAGACAAGGGTTCTTTGCCCTTTTGTTTTCTGGGTGCCAAAACGCTGAAGCACTTACCAGTGGCCACATTTTCTCTATAGATGGACGGTCCAGGAACTTCCATGGACCATGGGAGCTATGGTCCCAATTCCTTCATCTCTTGTAAGGGAAAAAGAAGGGGTCGTGGCATTAATGCCTGTGTCTCTTTCTTAAATCAAACGGTCATTACAGACCCTGGGATCCTTCGAATAGATCTTGTTTGTGCATTGCTTGCAAAGGTGGAGAGGGGTTGAGGAATTATCATCCACGTGTCCTCCCTCAGATGAAGGGTCCTCGTTGTTTCACAATTTCGTGACTTGCGACTCCCAGTGACACAAATCCTTTGTCAACTCGAATCCCTGGTATTCGAAATACCAATGGACTCTCGATCTTCACCACGTGTCCTCCACAGATGGGCGATCTATATCTATATCGGGAATTTCACCGTGGAGTGTCCTGATCCCTTGTCATCGGGACTTCTGGAATCCCGAATTATGAATCCCCGATACTGACTCCTCTCTCAGGATTTTTTGTCCTTGTTCACGAGGGCTTAACCCTCATGCATCTCTTAACAGATCTAATGGCTATCGGGTTTTTCTAGCTATAATCTAACAGCTCAGATCTGTCCCATGGCGCACACTCTCCCACTACTTCTTGGACATGGAAAAATCAACCGTCCAGATGTTCTCATGGACCTTGGGATCTATGATCCTGATTTCCTCGCTATTCACGAAGATAGAGAAAAAGGGGTGAGGTATGTAACGCCCTTGTTTCTTTCGTCAATCTAATGTTCGTGAATGACCATGGATCTTCCGACAGGATCTTATCCGTCGACCGATACTTATCCCTATGCTGCTACTTGGGGATTTTAAGAGGGTCATTCCTCCTTGTACAGGGTTGTTAAGACTTTCACATTCAAGTCCTTTTTTCAGGTTCTTGGTAAACCTTTCCCAGGAGGGAATCTCTGTGAAGAGATCTATTCCGAGGAATTCCTGGAGACAGATAAGGGGAAAAAAATTCCCGAGAAAGGACTCGAAGTCTGACTTGGTTCGACTTATGCATAATTAAATTCATTTATCAACATAAGCCATGTGTGGTTTTTTTGTTATAAGCATACATCTACCATTTTTTATCAAAACACTGCATAGACATTCTTATACTGTAATCGTTCACAATTTCACAGTTTATGAGCATATATGTCAGCATATGAATTTCAAGATGCAATATGTAAAACACTTATCATAAATAACACCAGAAGTGAGTGCAACTGCTAAGAGGGGTGCTCGTTTCCACCCAACCATAGCCTTAGAAACTCCCAGCAGATTTACCACTAGCCACCCCCGAGCTGATACCATGATGTTGTGAGACTGCGTCTTTTCCTGCTAGTGACTGGGAGCAAAGGTTGTAATCCCCCTTCTCTTCTATCACTCACTCTACATATTTCCAGAGTTCTCCCCTCGCGTCTTTCCCCGCAATCGCTTCTACCCCACACCTTATCCTCTTGCGAGGTTGCGTGTGGCGCGATTACCCTCATGTTGGTCAGTCATGATGGCTCTATGGATAGGTGGTTCACCTCCCCATCCCTCATTAATCCATCTACCTACCAGCCTGCGACTCATTTAATTTAGGGCCAGCGAGCTGCTTTTGGTTCTCCATGCCAGTGGAGTCCAAATACGGTATTAATTCTCGACGGAAGTTAACGCCACCTTTCTAGGTGCCTTCCACCTCCATCGTGGTCTCTTTTTATACACATCCCCTCTAATCAATCCTGTAATAAAATTTATAATGTTATTCGCATTCATTGACCTTTTCCTCAAGGTCCATTTACATCACATATTCACATTTATGAGTTTGCCATAGTTCTTGGCCAGTCCCGTTATTTTTACAAACTGGGGGAAACAGGATGTTACAATTCCCTCCCCCTTAAAAGGAACATCGTCCTCAATGTTATTATCTACTAACATGAATTGCATGTACAGAAGTAAACAAAATCGGATATGCCTGTCTCATGCAATCCTCCATTTCCCATGTAGCCTCATCTAGGCCAAAATGTTTCCACTGCACCTTGACCTGTGCAATGGTTATGTTCCGAAGCAGGGTTTCCTTTCTATTCAGTATGCATTGGGGTTCTGGTAGAAATTATCCGTTCGGTTCCACCTGGATCACATACCAGTCAATTATATGATTACATCATGTACATATTTCTTCAATAATGAAACATGAAAAACATTATGTGCTTTTATGGTGGGAGGAAGTGATAGCCAATAGGCTACAGGTCCCACTCTTTCTAGAACCTCAAAGCGTCCACAATACAGGGGTGCCAACTTGGCACAAGCTCCCATTCTCAGGGAACTCCTTCTGGGCTTAATTTTGAGATATACATGGTCTCCCATTTTGAACTCTCTTGGAGTTCTCTTTTGATCAACATAACTTTTCTGTCGGTTCTGAGCGACCTTTAGATTTTGTTTTATCTAAGTCACTTGTTGTTCCATTTCTTTCAACATATCAGGTCCAATAGAAATCTTGTTTACAGGATTACTCCAGCTGATTGGAGTATTACATGACCTACCATAGAGGACCTCGAAGGGACTCATCTTTAAGGATGCTTGGTATCCGTTGTTGTAGGCAAATTCTACCAATGGCAGGTAGTCTTCCCATTTCCTAGGTTGATGCATTACATGCATCCTTAACATATCCTCTAATATTTGATTCACTCTTTCTGTCTATCTATCATTTTGAGGGTGATAGGTGGTGCTAAACAACAATTTGGTCTCTAAACTAGCCATCAGTAATTTCCAGAAATTGGAAGTAAATTTTGTGTCTCTGTCAGACACTATCTCTTTCGGCATACCGTGTAGTCTGAATACCTCTTTTATGAATACCTGGGCGATATCTATCACCTTGCAGGTTGATTTGGCGGGAATGAAATGAGCCGACTTGCGCAACTTATCCACCACCACCATAATGGAATCATTCTGTTTGGTTGAAGTTAGTAATCCAGTGACAAAATCCATGAATATGGTTTCCCATTTCCATTTTGGGATGGGTAAAGGGTGTAATAGTCCTACTGGGTGTCGATGTTTTGCTTTAACCTGTTGGCATTCTATACATTGGGCCAAGTATTTGGCTATGTCTTTCTTCAATCCAGGCCAATAAAATTGTTTTCGGGTGGCAATGATCATTTTCTGGTATCCTGGGTGACCAGTGTATGGTCTTTTATGTAGTTCATCCATGATGAACCTCTTCAAGTCGTCACAATTTGGAATGTACATTCTATCTCTGTAGGTGAAAATACCTCCTTTGGTCATCTAGTAGCCTTCATATTTTCCTCCAGCGGGTTCTTGCTGTAGGTATAGGGTCACAGTCTGAACGAAAGAATCTGTTTCTTGTGCATTTCTGACTCTGTTCTTAACATCTGTCTCGTAGGTACTCACCGCTGCCAGGTGAATTTTTTTCATGCTTCTGCTAAGGGCATCGGCCACCCTATTTTCCTTCCATTTGATGTGTTTGATTTCAAAATCAAATTCGCTAAGGAGGGCCATCCATCTAGCTTGTCTAGAATTGAGCTTTGGTTGGTCGAACAAATACCGTAATCCACAGTGATCTGTCATAAGTACAAATTTTCTTCCCAAGAGGTAATGCCTCCACATTTTTAAGGCATGCACTATGGTAGCCAGTTCTAGATCATGAGTCACATAGTTGACCTCATATTCATTCATTTTTTGGGATTCATAGCATATCACCTTTCCTTCCTGCATAAGGACTCCCCCGAGCCCTTCCTTACAGGCATATGTGCACACAAGGAAGTCAGCTTCTGGGTCAACAATTTTCAACACAGGTGCATGGGTTAGTAGGTGTTTCAAGGTTTGAAATATTTCTTCACATTGCTGTGTCCACAGGAATTTTGTCCCCTTCTTCTGGAGGGCAGTGATTGGACAACCGATCTTGGAGAATCCTTTTATAAATCTCCTATAGTATCCCGCTAATCCCATAAAGGATCTGATGTCTGAGACATCCTTTGGGGTATGCCATTCCATGATAGACCTAATCTTGTCAGGATCTACTGCTACCCCTTCCTCGGACAGAACATGTCCCAAGTAATGTATTTGCTTCTGAAAGAAGTCACATTTGCTGAATTTAGCATAGAGATGATTCTCTCTTAGCGCTTGCAGCACAAGTCTAAGATGATCTTCATGTTCTTCTCTATTCTTAGAGTAGATTAAAATGTCATCAATAAAAACTAGTACAAATTTATCTAAAAATTTACTGAGTACATTGTTCATTAAGCACATGAAAGTGGCAGGGGCATTGGTTAAACCAAATGGCACTACCACAAACTCATAGTGACCATACCATGTTCAGAAAGCAGTTTTATGGATGTATTCACCCTTGATTCAGACTTGATGGTACCCCGACCTCAATTCAATCTTTGAGAAAATAGACGCACCTCCCAACTGATTGAATAGATCATCGATCCTGGGCAAGGGGTACTTGTTCTTTATGGTTACTTTATTGAGTTGTCTATAATCTATACACAGTCAGAGGGTGCCATCCTTCTTTTTCACAAACAGGACTGGTGCTCCCCATGGGGACACTCTTGGTCGAATATAACCCTTATCCATCATTTCTTTCAATTGAAATTTGAGTTCAACTAACTCAGGTGTGCTCATCTGGTAGGGTGTCCTAGACATCGGCACCACTCCTAGTGCGAGTTCTATCGAGAAGTCAATGTATCTTCTCGGAGGTAGACCCGGTACCTCTTCCGGAAACACATCTCTGTATTCCCTCAGAATAGGGTGATCGTCAGGGCTTGTTTTAGCACCTTTGATTGTTTTTAACACCTGTATTGCATATAGGGGACATCCCTTTCAGCAATACTTTCTCATTTGCAGGGCTGATATTTGTCTCACCGAGACCAGTTTTCGGATCCCTTGAAGGGTTATCCTTTTTCCTTCTTTGCTCACACATTCTAAGGTTTTACGGTACCAGTCCAATTTGGCTTTATGGGCAGACAACCATTCCATACCAATCAACAGGTCGTATGATCCCAGGGGTAATACATTAAGGGTTGCTTGGGTGGGGAATTCACCCAACATTAACTGGCAGGCTGGTATGACCTCTACCCCCTTTCTTTTGGTGCCAGTGGATAACTATACCAACCATGGCTTGGTTTGCTTATGTGGTTGTAGCTTACACTTATCAACAGGGGCTATATAACTCAAATTTGAACTAGGGTCAATCAAAATAGACACTAGATGGTTGAAAATCATACCTTCTATTTCCACCACTGAAGCTTGGTGGTTAGTTTGGTTATTATCCAAGGCTGCATAAATCTGTGGCACACTCCTTGCCACATCATTGACTGTGGTAGCTTCCTGAATGTTATAAACTTTCTGACTGTTCTGTTGTCGGTGTGGACAGTCTCTCAGGAGATTCTCTTCTCCGCAACCCCAGCATTTCAGAGGTTCTTTCTTTGGGTTATTAGTTTTCACTGGTATAGGTCCAGAAGTTTTGTTTTCGTCCACCGAGGGAAAGTTATGTTGGAGTACACTCTAGGTTGGAAACTTCATTCTGGGGTTCTTCTTGTAGCTCTTAAATCCTGAGGATTTGATCCCCTTTCTCTGAAATCTCGAACCACTCTTCTGTTTCCAATCTCCATAAGACTCTGCTCGATGTCCATATTGTTCATGAAAATATGTTGCTTTTCGAATAGTGTCTTCTAAAGTCTTTGGCTCGTCAAATTTGATTTGGTTCTGGTATTCTTTGGGTAGCCCACTGATGAAGCGTTGTCCCTTTTCCTTCTCTGCTTTGATGTAGGGTACATATCTCAATAAGTCGAGGAATTTGTTGACATATTCCTCTATAGTGAGTTGCCCCAGTTTGAGTTCATAAAACTCTTTAGCCTTCTCATTGAAATATCTTTCCGACAAATACTTCTTCCGGAAGTACATCTCAAACCATTTCCAAGACAGGTCCTCCTCGCAGACCCCTTTCATTTTCTTAAGATCTTCCCACCAGATGGAAGCTTTTCCATTCAGATTGAAAGTGGCCACTCGGGCCTTCAAATTTTCTGAAAAATCATGGACTCTGAAATATTTCTTCAGTCCAAGTAGCCAGGCCTCAGCTTCCTCTCCCTTATTTATCTCATCGTCGAAGGAGGGAGGTTTGGCCTTTCTGAATTCCTCAAATTTATGACCCTTGGAAGTCTTTTTCTTCTTTTGTTTTCTTTGAGAATAGGAACTGGTCCTGTTGCTGGAAGAGCCTTCTAAATCGCCATCTTCCTTCTCAGTGGAATCGTCTGGCACTGGTCCTTTACCTCTGGGGTGGACCTTTCTTGAGGTTCTCCTCTTAGTATGGCCACTGATACGACCATGTTTCTGCATTTTGGATTCATGCTACATTTGTCGTTGTAGGTCGGATAAGCTCTACAGTAAAACTGCATTAATTTTGGTTTTCTTTTCTTGTTCTTTCATCATCCTTTAATTGTCGGCCTTCCAGTTTTGCAATTCGACCATGAGACTCCTCACAGTCTCAGCTAGATCTGGAGGGGTTCCTATTTCTCTTCTTTCGCCAGACTCTTCATCTCTATTGTGGGAGCCTTCTCCCACCTCTTGGTGAGTCACCATACTCTGCATTTGTAGATTCCTGCGGTTGATCGTCCGCGTGGGTGAAAAGACAAACGTTGGTTATTAGTCAAGAGTTAAATACATTTTTATAATCTGCGCATAATTTATAACTCTTTCACATGCATACACAGTCGGGTTCTCGTTTCCAAGTTTTAATCCTGGACAAGAGAGTTATGTCAGGGGTTACTCTTCGTAGGAGTACTTCGAACGGAGCTTATGCACAACTCGTACATGAGCCCAATCAGGCCGAGTGTTGTAACCATGCTCTGATACCACTTTGTCACATACCCACTATGCAAATCAAACTTTTTCATTGATTTCTCAACAGTCAGAATCTCTGAAGTCCTACGGGGCTTAGCACAGGCTAGCTCTTTCCTTTTTCCACCTTCATATTATTGTAGTTCATGACTATGGGCCGAATCATCACGGCGTCTTTTCACACTTCGTGACTCAGTGCTACCGGAACGTCGAGTCGCTCGGCTCTGCAAACCCTGAGTCTTGAAACAGTGAAACGCCGAACCCCGACGAGGCTAGCGAGGGGCAAGTTTCTCTCTTGGGGTCTTGTCTACATGACCCTATACGATGTCCATGCGCTTAAGCTAGCCAAGAGCTTATCGGCTTTTCGCGATTCAAGGAATCGCGATACACGACTTCTACCCTTTCCCCATTCAAATCCCCGAAACTTTCGAGGTCTCCAAAGTTTCCCTCCAAAGGGAGATCGACGACCGTAAGCCTCCCCTGATCCAACGACATGGATCTTTTCTGGGTTTCAGTACTCAAGAGTTTGAAATGCAACAACTCCAAAATTCTTCATCATTCAAATCTCCGAATTCCGATATGGAAAGTCATGTAAAAGATCGACGACTCTTAGGGGCGTGAATCCAACGGTCCACGGGATTTTGGGTATCGAGATTTCGTGACTCGCAAAGGCAAGGTTTCTTGCCTTTTGGTTCCCCAGATGTCGAAACACCGAAACGTCGACTGGCAGCCAAGTCTCCCTTCGATGGATAGCGGCGACCTTCAACCAAGATCGATGGTCGTGGTCTTTTTGGGATGATCAATGGTCACGATCAAATCTTGGCTTTTCTCAATATTAATCACACCTCACGCCATTTCGAGGCTTCGATGATCGGAATTTCGCAACTTGCGAAGACAAGGGTTCTTTGCCCTTTTTTTTTCCGAGTGCCAAAAAGATGAAGCGCTTACCAGCGGCCACGTGTGCTCTATATATGGACGGTCCAGGCACTTCCATGGACCATGTGAGCTATGGTCCCGATTCCTTCATCTCTTGCAAGGGAAAAAGAAGGGGTCATGGCATTAATGCCTGCGTCTCTTTCTTAAATCAAACGATCATTACAGACCCTGGGATCCTCTGAAGAGATCATGTTCGTGCATTGCTTGCAAAGGTAGAGAGGGGTCGAGGAATTATCATCCATGTGTCCTCCCTCAGATGAATGGTCCTCGTTGTTTCGTGATTTCATGACTTGCGACTCCTAGTGACACAAATCCTTTGTCAACTCGAATCCCCAGTATCCGAAATACCGATGGACTCTCGATCTCCACCACGTGTCCTCCACGGATGGATGATCTAGATATATATCATGACTTTCATCATGGAGTGTCCCGATCCCTTGTCATCAGGACTCCCAGAATCTTGAATTCTGAATCCCCGATATCGACTCCTCTCTCGATAATTTTCGTCCTTGTTCACGAGGGCTTAACCCTCATGCATCTCTTAACAGATCTAACGACTATCAGGTTTTTCTAGCTAAGATCTAATGGCTCAGATCTGTCCCACGATGCGCACTCTCCCACTACTTCCTGGATGTGGAAAAATCAACGGTCCAGATGTTCTCATGGACCTTGGGGATCTACGATCCCGATTTCCTTGCTATTCACGAAGATAGAGGAAAAGGGGTGAGGTATGTAATGCCCTTGTTTTTTTCGTCAATCTAACGGTCATGAATGACCATGGATCTTCCAATGGGATCTCGTCCATCGACCGATACTTATCCCTACACTGCTACTTCAAGATTTTAAGAGGGTCATTCCTCCTCGTACAGGGTTGTTAAGACTTTCACATTCAAGTCCTTTTTCCAGGTTCTTGGTAAACCTTTCCCAGGAGGGAATATTTGTGAAGAGATCTATTCTGAGGAATTCCTGGAGACAGATAAGGGGAAATAAATTCCCAAGAACGGACTCGAAGTCTGACTTGGTTCGACTTATGCATAATTAAATTCATTTATCAACATAATCCATGTGTAGTTTTTCTGTTATAAGCATACATCTACCATTTCTTATCAAAACACTGCACAGACATTCTTATACTGTAATCGTTCACAATTTCACATTTTATGAGCATATATGTTAGCATATGAATTTCAAGATGCAATATGTAAAACACTTATCAGAAATAACACCAGAAGTGAGTGCAACTGCTGAGAGGGGTGCTCGTTTCCACCCAACTGTAGGCTTAGCGACTCCTAGTGGATTTACCACTAGCCACCTCTGAGATGAGACCACGATGCTGTGAGACTACGTCTCTGCTTGCCAGTGACCAGGAGCGAAGGTTGCAATCCCCCCTCTCTGCTATCACTCACTCTGCATATCGCCAGAGTTATCCCCTCGCATCTTTCCCCACAATGGCTTCTACCCCATTCCTTATCCTCTTGCGAGGTTGTATGTGGCGCGATTACCCTCGCGCTGGTCAGTCATGATGGCTCTACGGATAGGTGGTTCACCTCCCCATCCCTCGTTAAGCCATCTACCTACCAGCTTGCGAGTCATTTAATCCAAGGCCAGCGAGCCGCTTTTGGTTCTTCGGGCCAGTGGAGTCCAAATACGGTATTAATTCTCGTCGAAAGTTAACACCACCTTTCCAGGTGCCTTCCACCGCCATCGTGGTCTCTTTTTCTACACATCCCCTCTCAGCAGTTCTGCAATAAAATTTATAATTTTATTCACATTCATTGACCTTTTCCTCAAGGTCCATTTACATCACATATTCACATTTATGAGTTTTCCATAGTTCTTGTCCAGTCCCGTTATTTTTACAAACTGGGGGAAATAGGGTGTTACCGGGGTACACATGGGTTGTATAGGTGACAGTCGCGTGTACATGCGGGCATACTTTATTCTTCCCATGTGTACACGTGGCCTATCCAGAGACAGCCCGCGTGTACCTATGGCCGACCTTTTTAAGGTCGATGACCACCCAAAAAATAAACTAAATGACTAAATTGAAGTATTGAATAGCTAGATAAGGAAGTTTGTACTTACTTGGTCCAAGTAGAAGTTCGTTTCGTCCACTATAGCTCCCAGAATCACTATCTTTGGCAAAGGGGATCTTTTGGCTCCAAAGTCAATTTCCAAATCAACAATGGTGATAATGAGCTGCCAGCTTCTATTTATAGACTTTTTGGCCTCTTTTTGTCACTTTTTTGGCCCCCCTTATCAATTTATTTATACCAAAAACCATTTAGAGTGATCTAGGAGTTATATGGGAGGGATTTGATTAGGTATTGGGACAAAAAAATATTGAGTTTCGAAAAAATATTGACGGTCCATAAAAAAAAAAAATATTGTTTCCAAAAATCAACTTGAGAATATAGGTTAGGATACCACCCCAACTTTTGCATCTCGTTGCATTTTTCTTATGCTATAGGATCGATCCCATCAGGTTGTGACATGGAACAGTCATATTTTCTCTAGAAGTGTCATGACTTGGTGGTAGAGCTTACCAGAACATGGATTCCCTAGGTAGGTCCTAGTTGCATTATGGTGTCCATGTCGTTTCTAAAAACACTGTAGGCTCGGGAGTCCATATATTCTTTCCTGAATATGAGTTTGAGCCTCATTTGCATGAGTCTTTTTCACTCTTTGTCTCACCCTCAGGACTCCCAAAAAATAATGGGTCTCCTTTTAAGCCCTTTTCATACCCTCTAAAAATGAAAAGATTGCCAAGCGATCTTGTGACCTTTCACGCTCGTTAAACTAAAATTTGAAGTCATGTCTGTCCGATGGTAGTTTACCCCTTTTTTGGTCTGGATGGTCAACTGTACAAACAAAGGTATACTCTATCGAATTCCCATTATTTAGAAGAGTACTCTCAGGTATAATTTTATTCCTTTTTCGGGCCTGAGGAACTAAATTTATGAAAAAGAAACCCCCACGGAGTCCATAGTTAAGCTCTTTTCAAACTCCCTAAAATTAAAAAGATTGTCGAGTGACCTTATTCTTTCACATTTGTTAAATTGGTCTAGAAGAATATTCCTGACGGAGTCCATAGTTAAGCTTTTTTCAGACTCCTTAAAAGTGAAAAAATAGTCGAGTGATATTGTCCTTGTCACACTCGTTAAAATGGTTTTGAATTGACGTCTAATCGGTGCTAGTTTATCCCTTTTTCGAACCGACTAGACTATTGTCGAAAAAGGTACCCCAGCGGAGTCTCCTTTTATGTTTTTTCATACTCTCTAAATATGAAAAACCACCAAGATTGCCTTCTCTGGGCTCATTAAACTTACATCGAAGGACGTTACCATTGTGTGTTCTATCAACCGCATTTGCATACCTTATCTATCAGCCTTGTGACAGTTTGCTTCTGCGTCTTAACACCTTTGGCCACCAGAGGATTTTTCCCAAGTATCATTTTACCAGAACATCAGTCTTGTCTTTGTGCCTCGAGCTTGTATGTTTGCAGTACTTGTTCCTCCATTGTAACGTAATATTCCCTTACTCTTTTTCAAAAATTATCAAAAAGAACAAAAAAATCAAATATACCCCAAAAAGAGGATGGGAAAAGTATTTTCTTTATTGGAATCATAATGAGTCGCCCTTGGATAAATCACATCTATCTGTTTGATCATCAGACTATGGGATGTAGTACGACCTTAGGAAGCTTTTCCCACTATATAGAGTTGTGTCCTCCACCATTTGCTTACTCTTCCAAACATATGGAGAGTTTGTGTTGCCCCCTACTTTGTAGACTTATGATTAACATATATGTTTCCCGAGTCTTATCACTTGTTATGCTATTATCCAAGGGAAGTTTGTCACTAAGCCTGAGTCGACCCCTCTGCAATATGTCTCTTTTCCGCATACCCGGCAATCCTGAACGTCCAATCAAGTCCTTGTTCGAAATCACTGAAGCCTTCAGTCCGATCATCAAGATTGTCAAGTCCATAAACGACGAGCTATCGAAGACCTCTGGGTAGTGCAGTCGTACACTCATATTACACTCCTACCCGAGTTTTAGAAGATTTTGAAGCTGTTGCTTGAGCTCTAAAGTACAGCCATCAGGCCGAATCAGCTTCTGGAAGATGGATACTCTATATGTATATCTTTCTGATTTTGAGATGTAGCTCCGTTGTGTATTGTTCGTGGATACTCTTTATAGTTATTTGACATGGATCTACAGTGTATTTGATTGGTAGCCATGGTTCTATTTTATCCCAAGCATGGGCATGCCCTCCTCGGTGAGACATTTGTTATTTTGTAGGCGACACCTCCTGGTTCCTAATCCTTGGGCTCAATTGTTCGGCACATCAGTAAAGATTGGTAATGTATTTCGGCCATCAGATGCTCTTCTGACCTCACACATTTGGGGGCATCTGTTATAACCCTAAATTGCACCACACATGCTTACCTGGCATCAGGCCAACTCATATCCCTTCATTGCCAAAACATATGTTGAAAAACTCTTTGGAAATCCTCTTGTGTCAAGGCCCACGTGCCCTAACCCATTACTGCACGCATGTACATGCTGGTTGGCTCACTACAGCCTACGTGTACCTAAAAAAGCATGAAAAAGGGAAAGTTACCAACGGAACAAAAAGATATGGGTCAGTTAACTAAAACTCTCGGCCATGCATGGCCAAGGGTTCGTCCAAAACCCTAGCTCCTTCTAGCCTATAAAAGAAGGGGTAGGGGTACCATTTGGAGGAGGAAAAAATATAGCAAAGAAACTCTGCCCATTTACGTAATCCATTGTCCCAACCCTTTAGCCTTTCCTCATGCCAAAGGAGATTTAACGCAAAGCAGTTGGAGGATAGAAGAAGAGGAGCCTAGGATCAGGATCAAGGAGCGGTGGCCGGTCTCGACTTTGATTGTAAGTTGATTCATTTTTCAAGTAATAAAAGAATACTTTTCCCGTCCCAATGCATGAGTTATCTATGGTTTGGTTAATTTATGCTCAGTTTCTAACCCTTGAGTAGAGAAGTAGCATGCTTGCATAGTTGTTATTTTTCTTGATTACGGGTCATCTGTGGAAGGAGCAGTGTAAGCAAGTGGTCAAAGCGCAACAGAGGATCTACATCGAACACCGGTAACAAGCTTAGTATTCCTTTTCCATGCATTTACTGTGAAAGAGGGGTTTAAGTTTTGGGTTGTAGGTTAAAAAGTAATTTCTTTACGGTCAAAATTTGCATGCAAGTCTGACCCTAGTTTGCTAGTCCGCAGGGTATTTTTCCCAACAACACTAGCTCATAGGAATTTTATATTCAACCTAACTTTTGCTAGATGCCTTGACTTTTTCTCCTGGCTCACAAGGTTTGACTAGGCTCACAGAGGTTGTATGTTCCCCCTGAATTTTGCACTAGTTTGGCTATGCTCATAGATGTTGTATGTTCCCCCTGACGTTTGCACTAGACTGTTTATGCTCATAGAGGTTGTACTTTCCCACTGACTTCTGCACTAGACTCACATAGCATCTCATTCTTGACTTTTGGTTTGACTCACAGAGGTTGTACGTTCCCCCTGGATTTTTTCAATACCTCACAAGACTGGTTGATTCTCCAAATCTCCCTGGTTAGCCTCAGGGTGGCCCATATGGCCTCTCATTGGATAATGACTGTCGATGCTGCCAAATTTAACAAGAGCCAACTATCACATGGGTTATTTTTGGGCTTTCTTTCAACTCCATCCTATCAGTGATGATGTTGACGATTTGGAAATGAAACTTTTCTCTGCCACTTTTCATGGAAATGCTAGGAAATGGTATAAAAATATCCCTAATGCCAGCATCACGTCCATGAACCAGTTAGAAGAAACCTTTCTCAAAACATGGGGTATTAAATTGGAATATATCCAAACATTACTAAAAAGACTCAACTATATATAACAAACTGAGAATGAGACTCTCAGGGAATTCCAGGATAGATTTGAGAGATTGTTATATCAAATTCCTAGAAGACATCATCCTGGAGACAAGTACCTCATGTATCTCTATACCAATGCACTCTTAGTGCATTTAGGGTTCCTCATCAATAAAAAGGAGCCAAAAACAATCGATGATTCATATTACATGGCCATTCAAATCGAGGAGAATATCTATTTTTCCAAGAGAAAACACATCTTCTCTCTAGGAACCAAAGTTGATGACCCCAAAGGTACCCCAGATACCCTTAGTATAGAGAGATTACTTTCCTTTGATATCTTTGAAAGAAGGGAACAAGTCATCAACCAATAAGAGGTTGAGGAGAGCAATCCTAATGAGGTTTTCCAATCCCATGAGGAAAGGCAAGAATTTACTCATGCTTCTACCAAAGATAATGAAGATATGGTTAAAGAGAGAGATCCTGGAGATATCAAACATGATGATGAAGTATATATATGTGATCCTCCCTCTGATGAAGCCATCCAAAAGCATATTCCTCCTACACAATAAGAAGAGGATGAGGCTAGTCACTTTCATTTTCAGGATTTTGATAATACCTTATTCTATGATTTAGAGAGTGAAGGAGAAATGGAATCCTCGGACAAGGTAGATCCTCCTTGTTGTACAATTGAAGGTGTAGGAGAAAGTCATGAGGATGAAACAATGATGCATGATGTTTCATTCAATGAAGACAACCAAGTCCTTGAAGCTCCTGCACAAGAAGAAATAAACATGATAAGTTACCTTCCTTTCCAAAATTTTGATGATTCTTTACTTTATGATTTGGAAAGTGAGGAGGTGCTAGATGAACCTTTGGATGCTTTAAATCTTTCATGTTATCATACAGATAGTGACATAGTTGATAATATTGATGAGTTCATACATGTTGGAAGGCATAAGTGGGATGTGATTGGTTCTAATAAGGATCCCATTTACGACATTCAAGGTCATTTCTAGATGTTGCCTTTGAAACTATCATATGAGGTTACTAATTTTGACAGTTGGCAACAAGGAGATGATATAATTACAGATACTTTCCAAACACCTAGGGATGACCTAGTTCTATATTTTCCTAATGGTTTTCGGTCATACCTTGAGGGTTTTGATGAGTATTCCTCTGAGCATTCGGATTTATTCTGTGAAGAAAAGTATAAACCATCATTTTTCTCAAATCCTGATGAGAGTAAGGAAGTTGCTTTCCTAAATAAGAATATTGGTGATGATATTCTCTACCTCCCTTTGATTACTTTACCTTGCTATGTCACTGAGGGTATGGTTTGGAAGCATGCCCCTTATCCCAAGTATTCTGTAGGACAAATCCTCCTTTTGTTTTTTAGGGGAAGGTTGGGTACCTTAAGAAGAAGCTTATTATCACAGTCTTCCAGCTCCCCCTTAAGGAATTGTCAGCCATCCTTTTGGTTCTTTCTAATCCTTTCCTAGACCTTAGATTGTGAAGACATCCTAGGTAGCCACCATTCAGACTCTTTGAGTCGGTCTTTTGAACCTTTGACTTTTCACGATCCCTTTGTGAGATGGATTGAGCACGTTCCTGACAATATGACTTGGCATCACTTTTTCCCTCCTACCTACCTCCATGAGATAGACCTTACGATTTCCAATGATACAATACATTTTCTAACTCATGTTATTTTTGTGCTTAACTTATCACTTCTTTGGTTTATGATGAAGACAAAGGTAGGTATTGTGAGACATTTCTAGGGTGGTTTCACTGGCTATTTGACTACACCTAGCATTCATCCAACAGGTAAGTAGAGGTAAGTAGGTAGGCATTTTCATTCATTGTATATACCATCTGCATTTCAACCTAGAGTATTTCTATTTCCATTTGTATATATGCTTGTTTATTTTCATTTATTGTACCATATATGAGCCAAGGGTGATATCACCACCCCAAATGATTACTAATCATTTTTGTTGAGATCAAGCAGGTCACAGGTCATGCAAAATATGTTGAGGTTCTCATGTGCTCTATGGTGAGCAAATGTCCCCAAGTTGGAGCCAAATGTTATCCCCTAGCCTAGGGATAACTAAGGAGATTATGTATCGAGGCCCACATGTCCTAGACATGGAGTACCGAGAGCCATATTGAATTGAGCATGTCCTTGGAGGGCCCATATTTCTTCTTCAGTGCCTCCACCTTGTCAGTAGGAGAAACATCCATCCCATCAGCCTGGTCCTTCAGTAGCAGTGGGTCTTTCTCCATGAGGTAATGAGTCTAGATATCATGTTATGTGTCACTCTGATTCTCAAAACGTTTGAATATGTGAATTTAATTCTTTTTACTTCTGACGTGTGTTTGGACCTTATGCCTTTCCACTTTTCCACACTTGGGGGGACTAAAAGGATGACCTAGAAAGTTGGTTCCCATAGGGTTTGAATTACCACTGGGTGGGTTCATGAAAGGTCATCATCCATTCCCACCATACTTATCACTTTTCATATTTTTCCCTCTCATCCATCCCCTACATTGGTTCAGGCATTGGGTTTGCCAAGCTAGCAAAGGGTTGTACCTTACCTTGTGGGAAGAAGGGGCTAAAATCCCAGAGAGTAAATGTTACACATTATTTTCATCATCCCTATGATCGTTAATGATGTAAACCTATCTATTGCTTTTAGAGGGGTCACAGTGGCCTGAGTTCCTGAAGAGAGAAGGAAGAAGAACTTTTCCTGAGGAAAAAAGTTTCATTTTCCTATGTAAAAACCTTATAAAAAGGAATGTTCGCATGTTGCTATATAGGCAGGGTGCGAGAATGATCAATTCTCGTAGGTTTCACTATAGCCAGGGTGCGAATAGTTCGCAGGTTGCTATATAGCTAGGGTGCGAACATTCCAACACGTGGGAAAAACGTACGGTTTCTCGAATTTTCTAGAAGGAGAAGCTTCTTGGGTGAGGTGGCATCCGAATGGTTTGGATCTTACTCACTTTCATGATTTAGTGGGATCATCCTAACCTCCTCACCTTATCTTCTTCATCTTATAAAAGGAGAGGAGCTCTCATGGAGAAGGCATTCATGGTTCTTGGTTGTGGTTCTTTGGCTTGGAATTATTAGCTTGATTAGAGTGGCTTTGAGATTTGCTTTGTCAAGATAGATTGTGAGTAGCTATCAGATATATGGTTTCAGAATTCTTGGAGTCAAAGTGTGTGGGGAACGAAGGACAGTTGGAAGGGACCTTACGACATCAAGGCAATGGTTGTAATCTCTCTTTCACATTTAATATGATACAGTAATATGTTTCTTTTCCATAAAGTTAGATCTACTTTATTACATAACTCCTTGATCATATGTATAGATT
>ML792894.1:175350-193377 GCA_009831015.1 Picea engelmannii | reverse complement strand
ATGGTGATTTCCCTCGCACTTGTTAACGGTATACACTAATGACCGGTAATCAAGTGGTTTCTACCATGTTAGACTTCAACACATGTATTCACATGGTTAGATTCGTACTATAGAGTGGCGGAGATGAAGACCCTGGATATTTTTTGATAGATCCATGTTGCGTTGGAGTATATTCAGTGTACTGTTGCATAGATCCACATTGTATGTCTGGTGGCTATGTTCAAATTTGAGTCTTTAACACATAGATCCACAGTGTATTTTTGGTGGCTATGTTTAGATTTGAGTCATATTGGCATGGATCCATAGTGTATGTTTGGTGGCCATGACATGTCTTACTTGACATGGATCTTCACATGTCGTCATTTATGCTTTGAGTCATTTGTATTCTAAGTATGGGAATTCCTACCTCAGTGATGATATATTATTGTACTGTATGTCCTTGTTTGTTGGTAGGTTTCCAACCGACTGTTCCCAGTTCCCTACACACACTCGACAAAGTATTTCAGCTATCACTCTGTTCTAACTTCATACTTTCGGGGGCTCTCTGTTACACATTATTTGGGGGGCTCTCTGTTCTAACATGCCATGGTAGTGTCTCTTGGTGGAATAGCCAAGAGAAAGGGGGTTTCACCATGAGCCAACCTTCTCATCTCTGTGAAATTATTGTGGGTAACATTGTCACCACTGGTCACCATGCCAGGGTAGTGTCCTCTAACTAGTCTCTTGAAATAAAAATCAATAAGATAAAAATATAAAGGGCATTGAATGGGCTTGGAAACATTTACATCCATGACAAGGTACATCTCACCCTCTTCAGAGGCACCCACAGGTAAGCCATACATTCCCCTTGCTGGGATTTGGGTACCTTGGAAAGTGGTCCCCATGTTCTTATGAGTCTCTAAACACAAAGGGGGAGACTATTACCCTTGTACTTTACTTTATGATTCTAATTTCACTTTGACTTAGGATATTTAAGTCAAAAGTGAAATATGTCACTTAATCATTAAAGTGAAAATTAAGTCAGAAAGTGGGTGAATTAATAGACATAAAACAACTAAGAAAAGTGGGTTTCCTTAGTGATATTTTTGGATTAGATCTCACCCATAGATTAGACTTGGCTAGATTGGATCTAGGCCATTGATATTTTAGGGCTTGGCCAAAGTAGGCTAAAGGAGGGTATAGTGCATTTATGATCTCATTCTTAACTTGTGAGAAGAGAAGAGGAGGAGGAGAGCAAGGGCACATTTCTTGAGGAGATAGGGGTGCAATTGCATGAGGGTTTGTCCATTTGAGTGAGGGAAGGCTCCATAGCTTGGAGGAGGATCTTCCATGGGGGAGGAGGAGGCTCACACTTGAGGAGAGGCACATTCTTTGGTTGAGGGTGCACTAGGAGGATCATTGGCACATTCATTGAGGAGAGACACACCCATTTTCATGAGAGAGTTGTGTGAGGGTGTGTGCACTTGTTGAGAGGGATATTTAGTGAGGAGACTAAGGGTGCATGCAGTGGGAGACTATTTTCTAGAGGAGTGGTTGCACCAAAGAGGAGGTGCACACCACATCTTCGAGGAGGGCACATTTTGAGAGATAGGGCACAAGATTCAAGGGAAAAGGCAAGGTTCATTCAAGCATTCAAGTGGGTAAAGTATCATGGCATCTCAATGGTTAAGACAAACTCAGAGAAAGGATCAGGATAAAGACAAGCAAGAAAGAGGAAGAAGGCTCACCAAGGCAAGGGGTGCCTTACTTCACAAGGCTTATGGGAAAGTCTTTGAGGAACTCCAAGGCACTAGATATTGGTTGCTATTGTACCAGGTTCACTTGTTTATGTTTCCTGTGTTGTACATTTTTATGTGAGGCTTTCTATATATATCTTCTCCAAACTCGTTTTCCCCATGGGAAGGTTTTTCCAGGGTTATGTTGACCAAAAATCTATGTGTCAAATTTATGTGTGTTTAGAAGTGTAGATAATCATTTTAAAGTTCAATATATAGAGGTAGTGTTATGTGTTTTAATGTATATTTCATGTGATAACATTGAGTAAAGAAAACACTTGCAAGGGCACCTTAAAAGAGCACTTAACCATCAAATATTGAGCAGAAAATTTGGTGATTGTTTGATGTCCTAAAACAACAAGAAACGATAGCCACACAGTTGAAACTTAGATCCATACTAAGGTCAAGGACAGACCTTAGGTGGCATCCTCATAGGACCTCAGAAAGTCTACATGGTTTCAGCGCCAATGGTGGCTTAGACTTGTTGATTTATAGCATTTTGTGGGCAGTTTTGTGAGGTTTTATATCAAATCTGTTGTTTGTTTTTGGATAGCAATTTTACAGTCCAAAATAGTGAGTAAATTTTAGATTTGAAGGTACCTCTCATTTAGTGCCAATTGGACATCTTAGGGAATATTTTGGACATCTAGTTGACAGTATTTGTGGACAATTGTGGGAAGATTTGTTGGGCTGATTTTTGACACTTGTGGACAACCTCTTTTCACACCTGCGTGGATAGGAGTGAGGTTGGGGTTTCTCTTGCCTCTTTTCACACGTGTTTTGATAGGAGTGAGGCAGCGTTCCTTCACACTTGGAGCATCAGAGTGAGCACAGTTTGGTAGATATGTCAGCATCTTAGATGCGTGTTGAGGACAGGCTAGTTGGGGCTAGAAATTGGTCACCTTGGAAGGCGAGGATTGTTTTTGTCTTAGAGGACCTCGAACTATGGGATATATTTGAGGCGGTTGTTCCCGTTATTCCTGTTACTACCCCTGTCTTGTTGGAAGAATTCAAGAAGAGGAACAACAAGGAAAAGAGGACCATTTGTGATGAAGTTCGAGATCATATTATTCCCCACTTGACTAAGAAGAATTATGCATACGAGATGTGGGAATCTCCATGCAAGTTGTACGAGAGCTCTAATGAGAACCGGAAGTTTTTTCTTCATGATTGACTGAGGGGAATTTTCATGCTCAAGGATGAGTCGGTTACTTCATTCCTTGGTAGATACACCCAGATTAGAGATGATATTGGAGCCATCAGAGAGGTGGTGGATCCCAAATATATGGTGAGGACAGCTTTGAACAAATTTACCAAACCATGGGGTCCATTCGTACTGAAATTGTTGCTAGGGAGGTTATGCCTACATGGGAGAGGATGTGGGATGACTTCGTCCAGGAGGAGACTAGAATAGTGGAAGATAATTCTAGACAATAGTAGTAGCAGTCAGTTCTAGGTGATAAGGACCTTTCTCTTTGGACAAAGGGTAATAAGAAGACCCATCGTGGAGGTCGGTAGGGTCCCAAGTTTGGGGCCCCACCACAGGGAGAAGAGAGAAGCAATAGTGGGCAGAAGAGAGACATGAGCATAATGAGATGCTTTTCTTGTGGAGATATGGGTCACTATGTAGGACAGTGTCCCAAGAAGAAGAATAAGCAACAGGATGTGTCAGCAGCGATAACAAAGGAGATAGAGTTCGAGGAGAAGTTTGCGAGAGAGTGTGCTTTCGTGACTACTTTGTTTGTTGTTACACCATCCAACATTATATGGGGAGACAGAGTTGATGAGGACCGATTGACTCACAACAGTGATTCAGAGGGAGATCAGACTCAGTGTCCCTAGACATCTTCAGAGTGAGTGACTGGTCCACCCAGGATAGCTAAAGTTTCAGAGTCGGTGCTACAACTTCAGAGCATCATAGGTTGATGAGGAGGAGAAACAGGGCACCACGGAGGATTGAGCCTCACTTAGCTTCTGAGACAGGAAGATCAGGTTCTCGATCCACTTTAGGTGAAAGTTACTTGGCGAGAGGCCAAGTTGATGACTCTTGGTGAGATACCAAGAGGGGGAGACTCTTGGTGAGATGCCAAGAGTAGGTGGAAATCCTTGGTGGGAGACCAAGGTGGAGATCTTTGGTGTGATGTCGAGATCTAGGTGATATTTGATAGATGGAGAGTCAGTTCCATTTATAGATCACACAGATTGAGAAGATCTRTGACAGAGTCCACTTTTAGTGATCAGGGTACAACCATACTCACCGAGTATATTCCAGGAGGAAACCATGTCTGTTGCAGGGATGAGATTGGTGGTGATGATCACTTTCCTTGGTAAGAGGGAGTGTTGGGATTTGGGTACCCTAGAAAGTGGTCTCCATGTGCTTATGAGTCTCTAAGAACAAAAGGGGAGACTAAAACCCTTACACTTTACTTTATGATTCTAATTTCACTTTGACTTAGGAGATTTAAGTCAAAAGTGAAATATGTCACTTAATCATTAAAGTGACAATTAATTCACAAAGTGGGTGAATTAATAGACATAAAACAACTAAGGAAAGTGGGTTTCCTTAGTGAGATTTTTGGATTAGATATCACCCATTGATTAGACTTGGCTAGATTGGATATAGGCCATTGATCTTTTAGCACTTGGCCAAAGGATGCTAAAGGAGCTTATAGTGCATTTATGAGCTCATTCTTCACTTGTGAGAAGAGAAGAGGAGGAGGAGATCAAGGGCACATTTCTTGTGTAGATAGGGGTGCAATTTGCATGAGGGTTTGTAAATTTGAGTGAGGTAAGGCACCATAGCTTGGAGGAGGATATTCCATGGAGGTTGAGGCTCACACTTGAGGAGAGGCGATTTCTTTGGTTGAGGGCACACTTGGAGGAGCATTGGCGCATTCCGTGAGGAGAGGCACACCCATTTGCATGAGAGATTTGTGTGAGGGTGTGTGAACTTGTTGAGAGGGAGGTTTAGTGAGGAGACTAAGGGCGCATCCAGTGGGAGACTATTTGCTAGGGGAGAGGGTGCACCAAAGAGGAGGTGCACACCACATCTTGGAGGAGGGTGCACTTTGATAGAGAGGGCACATGATTCAAGTGAAAAGGCAAGGGTCATTAAATCATTCAAGTGAGTAAAGGATCATGGAATATCAGTGAAAAAGACAAGCTCATAGCAAGGATTAGGATAAAGAAAAGAAAGCAATAGGAAGAAGGCTCACCAAGGCAAGGGGCGCCTTACTTCACAAGTCTTGTGGGAAATTCTTCGAGGAACTCCAAGGCACTAGAGAGTGGTTGTTATTGTACCAGGTTCACTTGTTTATGTTTCTCGTGTTGTAAATTTTTCTTTGAGGCCTTCTATATATATCTTCTCCAAAATGGTTTTCCCCATGGGGTTTTTTTCCAAGGTCATGTTGACCAAAAATATATGTGTCAAATTTATGCATGTTAGAAGTGTAGATCAACATTTTAAAGTTCAAGATCTAGAGGTAGTGTTATGTGTTTTAATGTATATTACATGTGCTAACATTAAGTAAAGAAAAATCTTTCAAGGGAACCTTAAAAGATGATCCAGGTGGATATCGGTGACCACCCACCTTTTCCAACTAGCTCAAAATAGTTTTCTGGCAATTTTGGCAATTTACTATTTTTAGCATGTTTTAACTTCCGGGACCATTTTGAGAGACCAATTGAAGGTTTTTCAAGATCGAGGCTCTTAATGATATTTTAAGTCATAATTGAGCCTCTAAAATGAATCTCCTCGACGATACCTTTCCAACGATCTATCACATACCTAAAACGGATATCGTATGCAAAAGTTACGACCCCGAGAAGTTGATGTACTCACTTACCCAAACAAGGCCCACATGACTTTTGGCGCTTCATCTCCTAGGGTTAGGTTTTTGGATGTATAGGGTTTTTGGCATTCCTGCTTATTGTAAAAATGCCTTTAGAGCCTCATTGTAATCATCTTCTTTTGAATTCGAGTATCCGTCACATCTCTTCTCAGAGATAAGCTGCCACCATTCTAGCGAGTCTTTCACTTTGTATTTTTACAGTCTCTGTACATTTCTTTCATTAATAGAAATCGTGTATTACTGTATCTCTGTGTTTATCGTTGCATCTCTGATATATTTATGTTATATTATTGGATATCTATGATATCTCTTTTCATTTCTTTATTATATCTCTGATCTCATTTCGTGCCGAAAATCATTTGGATCAAATGAGAACTTAACCATCAAATATTGAGCAGAAAGTTTGGTGACTATTTGTTGTCCTAAAGCATCAAGAAAAGACAACCACACAGTAAAAAATTAGAGCCATACTAAGGTCAAGGACATACCTTAGGTTGCAGCCTCATAGAAACTCAGAAAATCTACACCCTTGTCATCATTGCACCCATTGCTCAAACATCCCTCACCACCTCATGGATGTTGAGACCCCATCCAGGGGTAAAGACAGATCAACATATTGCATCAGAGAGAGAGGAGGGCATTCCACCAGAGACAGTGTGGTAGGCCTGGACCCAGGGGGGTCTTTCCCTCCTATTATGATGTTGGCCTTGAAAGTCCCATGACATCACCTCTATGACCCTTGACATCACCAGCATTTGATGGACACTTTGGAGGCAGTTATGTGCCAAGTGGCACATGTGGCTTGATCCACAGGCCTTGGGAGGCCTATGTTTTGCTCCTGGAGGCCAATGTTTCACTAGAGATGCCTAACGTCACCCTAAAGGGGCATGACATCACAATTTTTGCTTGATTTAGGGTTTAATTTGTCATTTTTATGTAAAAAAAAATGGATATTACATGTAAACTGGACATGTTGGGCTTTTTTAACTTAATTTTGGTCATTGTAACTGTATAACTAAGGGAAAAATCACTCTTATTTTTCATCATCTTTCACTCACACTTAAGTGAGGTCTGAAATTTGTGCCCTAATTAGGGTTGCTTGGCTGGAATTTAGTGTGCACTTCTTGAAGGAGGATATTTTTGGAGTATTTTAGCAATTTTCTTGGTGGAAGTGTTCAAATAGGCTATTTGCTAGATGATTCTTGGTGAATGTAATTAAATTTTCTACAATTCTTCTTCATTGAATGGTTATGGTTGTATTTATCTTGTATTTATTCTAATATTATGAAATTTCTATCTTGAAACCCTAGGAGGCTAAAAGCACATCTTATTGTTCTTGCCTTAATAACTTTCAACTACTAGATTATGCTAGAAAACCAATTTTCTTGAATCTTTTTGCTAAGGGCCTTGCCATTGCAACACCCTAGCACCTTTTTCTTCATCTAGTCATCATCCACTTCATCCTCGAGCTAAAGAAGGAGGAAAACTACTAGTTCCTAGGGTTACCTACTTCCTAATAGTCATTTTCCCCCTAGGGCTTGGTGATTGAAGCCTTGAGCTACCAACACTTCAATTATTGACCCTCTTGTCTCTAGCTCTCTTATTATCATTTGTTCCTTCAATATTTTTCTCTGCCTAAAACGAATCCATTTACCCTAAAAGAATTGATCTAAGTCTTACATTGAGTGATTGATGAAATCCACCCTCAAAAATTTTACCTTAAGCTCTCTACTAACTATCCCTAACCCTAGAATAGACTAATCTACTAACATATTTGCTAGTGTTACTAAAGTAAGATACAACCATCTATTTGTAGCAATAAAAGAACCTAAAATAAATTGTAAAGTTGATTTATACACTGCTTAATTTGCTTCCGACAAATGCTTGTACTTTGCTATTGTTGAGTAATTATTCTAGGTCATTGTGAAGTTGTTTTAAGGAATTTATTGTGAAGATACTATCTTATAAACATTGTTGTTACAAAAATTGTTTGCTTCATCATATATCGACTATTTATTTTATTGATAAAGTCCATGGTTTTATGAAGTACTAACAACAAGTTGTGCTTGCAAAAGATATATTTTCTTGTTGCTTTGTTTCGGGAAGGTACATTTGAATAGTTCATTACTTCATTGGTTAAGACCTGGGACTTTCTGATCAATGTGACTTGTGAGAGGGGATACTTTAATAGACACTTTGACCTTTTCCTTCACAAACCCCCAGGTCATCGGGGACATCTCCCTTAGCCATAAACCCTAAATAGAAAGAGGTATCCTATTGAGGTGATAGTGATAGGATAACCTCATGTTACGCCAAATTTCCCTCCTTTAACCTTTTCCCTTGGAATAAGTTCAAATTGTGCAATACTAGGTTGCATGGAAGAGAGAGTTGATACCGGGGACTCAATCCTTTTATGGGACTCTTAGAGGACTCATCAGGCATGAGTTGACATAGATGGATTCTCAAGAGAGTGTGAAGTCTCTTAGGAGCATGTGTTCAATTCATAGATCTACAGAGATAGCAATAGATGCTTCAAGTGCAGTGGGAGCAGAGGCCTCTGGTTCAGAGGGAGCAGCTATGACAGCGGATGGGATGATGGATTTGGAGACAAATTATGGTAGTGGAACTAGAAGTACATATCTCGCTAAGAGGGAGTGTTAGATTTGGTAGTTCAGAGGTACTTCTGCATAGGTGGTGTCCGACATGTGCAAGTGACCGAGCACATTTTCTCCCTAGTGACTTTATAATGTGTTTTTATAAAGTAACTTTATAAAGTGTTTTTATAAAGTTGATCCTTTTATTTTTAAACTGTAAAAGTGACTTTATGAGGTTGTGGTTCACTTTAGTGACTTAAGTGACCTCAACGAATGATTAAATCATGATTTTTGATCTCAAGGGAAAGTGAAGAGTCGCTCAAGGGAGACCGAGGGTTAGAGGAGTTACACATTAAAATTGCATAAAGGAAAACTTGAGGGAGAGAGGGCACACACTTTGAGGAGATCTTGAGCGCGAAGGTGAAGAGTCACTTTTCTAGAGAGAGATTGATCTCATGGAGAAGTGAGAGTAACAACAAGAGGAGGGCACATTCTCCAAGTAAAAGAGGGAGGTCCATACAGCTAGAGGAGGGGAATTATTTATGTTAGCACTAAGTAAATTGTTGAGCTGAAGAAACAACTTACAAAGGTAACAACAAAACCACTTTAGAATTGGTTACTAGCCTACTCATTTCAGAGAGGGATATTTCTTGACACTTTGTGTCTAATAGATAGATTTTCTTGCTAGATCAATGGCTAGGTTTTGATGATTTGAAGAGATTTTATACAGTTTTGTTGGCAAGAAGGAGAGGGATCTTTTGAGCAATGGAATCAGCCCCTGAAAACAAATGAAAAAAATGAATGATAGGTAGAACTTCCCAGAGAAACAAAGGATAAATTAGGTGATGAAATTTTAGTTTTTTAGTTTGTTGTGTAGGGTTAAAGAAGAATTAAACATGTAACAGAAACAGAGCACCGTGAAAGATGAATTCTGACCAGTTAAGAGAGAAAAAACAAATTTTAAATCGCTTGAATCTAAATCACCATTTAGATGGATTTTAGACCCTTTAATATCCAATTTAAACAGATGAAATGCAGATGAATACTAAGAAAACAAGAAGTACATACAAATACTAGAGTATAAGCTTCATGCCGCCACCATTAGAATCTTTTTCTTGAAGAGTTCTGGACTTCTGCATTTGTATTTCATTCAGATTCAGAGAAGTTTTTACAATATCAAGCAAAATGTCTATACTTTTTCCAACTCTCCCCTTTGAACACCTTAAAAATTCTCCAATATATATATAAACAGCCTCATTAAGATATAAGAGTCAAACTCTCCTACTATCCTATGATTTTGGATCCGATTACATCAAAAAGAAGACAATTTGTAAACTACTTGCTAAAAATAGAAAATTCGCTTTGTTGGAAAATAGGGGTCAAAGATAACATCATATCTCTCAACTCACAATAGTTGTTACAAAACAGGGCGACATTTTTGGAGATGAACCCATGATTGATAAAAACCACCTCCAGTTTTTAAAAATTCATCTCCTTATTCTTGGGATCCGCACCCAAAAAATATGGCTAAAAAAGGAAAACATTAAATGCAAAATTCTGGAAAAATGGACCGTAAAGATTCATTTGAATCTCTCAAACTATGACACCTGTTTAAAAAGTGAGAGGTTTTTGTTATATAGTTCATTCTTGACAAAACCCTCTCTAGTTTTTTCCAAACTCCTCTCCAATTGTTTGGAATGTGATCTTGAAGTTGACTACAAATACAGTCATTCCTAGAACTTGCATAACGCACCCTGTAGACTTTGTGTAGCGTGTTTGTTTTCATCATTAAAATTCATTTAGGAGGTGGCTACAACACTAAATGAGGCTGAAAATGTTGATTTTTCAATAATCTAGGTTAATCATGTAGTTCATTCCAATTTTTCATTTGTCTTAACCATAAACAATAATGTTGTAGCAACCAAGATCACAAGAAGAAACATCGTGCACAAGAACACAAGAAGTATCCTGGGAAACCCTTCTCAACAAGGGAAGAAAACCCAGCCAAATCCTTTGCTATATTCTTCAAGAGAAATACATTCACCACCAATAATACCTAACACACAAGAAGGTTCTCAAACCCTAGAAGACTAGTGCCCAAGAGAGGTGCACACTTTTCCCAAGAATATGTACTTGTTGAAATTTCCAAACTCATGTGAAAGATATGATTCCACAATGGGGAATCTACCTTTACTTATATTAGAATTGTCCTATCAACATAAGTGTCTATTGGTACAACAGGATTGACCTCTCTAAGTCACATTATAATTAATATTATCCAGATTAATTATCCTTTACATTTATTATTAATCACATTAAGGTGGGGTCGACCTATACCCTTTACATTACAATTAGGGTTATAGGCAGGTCTGACCCTTGAACAATATAGAAATGGATCTTATACACCCACTAGTGTTCATCCACTAGGGGCACATCCATAGAGATGTCCATATATATGGTTCATTGCATTACACAAAAGAACCACTTCTTCACTAATGCTCAACCACTAGGATCACGTTCACTTGTGCTCGTCCACATGCACGTCCACTCAACATATCTTCTTTCCCACTGGATTACACATGAGAGTCATCTGGAGTTTCTCATTAAATATTTTTCTCAGAGGAGGCTAATACATAATCTTCATTTCTTTTCGCATGACGATGCACCCAACACTTTGGGATTTTACACGTTCACCTTGTGCTCAGTTGCAGGCACGTCAAACTCTGCAAATATCCTTTCTCACTGTGTTACATAGGAGAATCATATGGAGTTATTCTCAACTCTTTGTAAGGAGGAGGCCATATCTACATTCTTTCTCTTTCTCATATAGGAACCACATACCCATCTCAAGGTTTTTCTCTCAGGTTTGTAAGTTGGAGAATGTCTCGCGTAGCTGCAATCATCAACACTCCCTCTCAGCTAGGGAGGCATTTTCCACCAGGCCAAGTCTCTCATGGAAATACTCGAACTTTGTCTTGGAAAGTGGTTTGGTGAAGATATATGTGATTTTTTCATGAGTAGGAAGATATTGCATGTGTAATGTCTTCCTCTGCACCATGTCTCTAATATAGTGATACTTTATTTCAATGTGTTTCGATCTGTCATGAAACACTAGGTTCTCAGAGATATTTACACAACTCTGGTTATCATAATGAATAGTAGTAGGATCCATCTCATGATCAAACAAGTCAGTCATAAGTTTTTGAAGCCACACTGCTTCATGAACTTCCACACTCAATGCAATGTACTTTGCCTCTGCAGTGCTTAATGCCACAAAGCTTTGTTTTCTGCTACACCATGAAACCATGGCAGAACCTAAAGTGAAGCAACAACTGGAGGTGATTTTTTTGTCTACTGTGCTTCCTACCAAATCTTCATCAGCATATCCTTGCAGGCTCAATTCCGCACTGGAGGCATATCTCAGACCATAACCAATTGTGCCTCGTAAGTATCTCAATACATGGTTTGCATCTATCCAATGCATTTGTCTCGGTTGGCTCATAAACTGGCTAAGCACCTTTACTACATAGAAAATGTCTAGTCTAGTGTTAACCGGATACATCAAAGATCCAATCAATTATCGGTATAAGTGTGGATCTACATCTCCTAAATCAATATCACTCATTTTCTTCAAATCCATTACCATTGGAATGGGAATGGATTTTCATTTTGTCATGCTGAACTTTTTCAGTATCTCCATAGTATATTTTCCTTGACTCAGGAAAATATCTTATGTTCTCTGTCATACTTCTAGTCCCAAGAAGTAGTGTATCAAGCCCAAATCCTTCATTTCAAATTTAGCAGTCAATGCTTATTTTCATTCAACAATGAGTCTCTCTGAACCAATGAGGAAAACGTCATCCACATATAGGACCAAAATCAAACACTCATTGCTATCAATGTGATAATATAAGTTTTGATCAGCAACACTTTTGTTGAAGCCCAAAATCATCAGAAATCCATCCATTTTCTCATACCAAGCATGTGGTGCTTGCTTTAGGCCATATAGGTGTAACACCCTATTTCCCCCAGTTTGTAAAACTAACTGGACTGGCCAAGAACTGTGGTAAACTCATGAATGTGAACATGTGATGTGAATGGACCTTATGGAAAAGGTCAATAAATGTAAATAACATTATGAATTTATATTGCAAGATTGTTGAGAGGGGATGTGCAGAAAAAGAGACCACGATGGCGGTGGAAGGCACCTGGAAAGGTGGCATTAACTTCCACCGAGGATTAATATCGTATTTGGACTCCACTAGCCCGGAGAACCAAAAGCGGCTCGTTGGCCCTGAATTAAATGTCTCACAGGCTAGTAGGTAGATGGTTTAATGAGGGATGGGAGGTGAACTGCCCATCCGTAGAGCTGTCAGGCCTAACCAATGCAAGCTTAATCACGCCACACACAACCTCGCAAGAGGATAAGGCGTGGGGTAGAAGCGATTGGAAAAGGGACACGCGAGGGGAGAACTCTGGCGATATGCAGAGTGAGTGATAGCAGAGAGGAAGGAGAGTAACCTTCGCTCCTGGTCACTGGAAAACAGAGATGCAATCTCATAGCATCGTGGTCTCAGCTTGGGGGTGGCTAGTGGTAAATCCGCTGGGAGTCGCTAAGCCTACGGTTGGGTGGAAACGGGCACCCCTCTCAGCAGTTGCATAACCCCTGGTGTTATTTATGATAAGTGTTTTGCCTTTGGCATATTTAAATATATGTATATGTTTATTCTGATGATTATGCCCATAAGCTGTGAAACTGTGAATGATTTCATTATAAGAATGTATGTATCGTATTTTGATCAGTACTAGTAGTTGTCTATTTGTATGGAAGGACTATGTATGGCTTATGTCCTCATGAATCATTATTTATATGCGTACTGATCTAATTCAGAATTCATGTCTGGTTCTCGGGGGAGTGACACCCTTATCTGCTTCAGATAGTACCCTAGGTAAACCTTTCCATAGAGATACCCTTCTCAAAAATCCCGTCAAGAACCTGGAAGGAGGACGTGAGGGCGCAAGGCCCTAAGAAATCCCTGATAGGTATTGAATCGACAGACGAGATCCCATCGGGGGGTCTGTGGTCACTCACGACCGTCAGATAAGAAGAAGAAACTAGAAGGTTAAGGGCCTTAACTTTGATAGATGGTGAACGACGGACAAGATCCCATTGGGAAATCTACAGTCACACACGACCATTAGATTGGTAGGAGAAAGTAGGGTGTTAAACGTCCTACTACTTATTTTCTCTATGAATTCATGGATAGCGAAGAAATCGGGACCGTAGATCCCCAAAGCCCATGAGAGTATCTGGACCGTGGATCTTTCCACGTTTAGGAAGTCGTGGGAGAACCCACAAGTCAAGAATCTGTCTGAGCAGTCAGATTTCAGCTGAAAAACCCGACAGCCGTTGGATCTATCAGGAGATACCCGAGGGTTAGCACCCCAGTGGATCGGGACTTTCCATGGTGAAAACCCCGGGAAAGATCTGGACCGTCTGATTGACGGAGGCCATGCATCATAGGATCTCCCATTTCTGGAAATCGGGAATCGCGGAATCGGGATTCCTGTTGACAAGAGTGTGGGAATTTCCATGATGAAAAACTCGGGACAGATCTGAGCCGTCCGATTGATGGAGGCCATGCGTCGTAAGATCTCCCATTTTGGGAAATCAGGAATCATGAAATCGGGATTCCTGTTGAAAAGAGTTCAGGAATTTCCATGATGAAAACCCTGGGATGGATCTGAGCCATCCAATTGACGAAGGCCATGCGTCGTGAGATCTCCCATTTTGGAAAATCAGAAATCACGAGATCGGGAGTCCTGGCAACAAGGCTTCAGGACTTTCCTGGGTGGAAACCCCAAAGCAGTTGCGGACCGTCCGATTTAAGGAGGTGACGTGTCAAGATATTACCCATTTTGGGAAATCGGGGATCGAGGATTCAGGAGTTCCGTTGACAAAAACTCAAGCTCTCGCCTTGACAAATCTTGACTCATAATGTTGAGACGATAGCATGTGGCTAAGTCCCGATGAACGAACAAGATTTCTTCGGGAAATCTCAAGGTATGTAACGACCTTCCGATGTGAGGAAGAGAGGTCGGCTTTAAGCTAGGGCGTGAATGCACATAAGGGTAAGTAGTGAGAAGATTTGGATGGCCAGAGTCCACCCACCCAGATCTAAGGCTGAGGATTCATTCTGGAGCCCCCTTGCCATTCTACCTTTAATGGGGGGGAGGGGGTCCGGAATTGGACGTGCAACTCTCGAACGGTCAAGATTAATCCATCATGATCAACGACGCTCAGGTGGATTCCGGACCCCCCTTGCCATTTTTCCTTTAATTGGGGGGGGAGGGTCCAGAATAGTGTGGCGATCGAAGTGGGTCCCCCTCCTGTCATGTCGACTACCATGTCACGTTCCCCTCCCTGCCACCTGTATTCCACTTAACCACGCAACGGGGTTGTTTCTCATTGGCTTCTCTCTAGCCCTGTTGAGATTTGTTCCTATTGGCCATTTTCTAACCCTGTAGGGATTCATCCCCATTGGCCGATCGCTAGCCCTGTCGGGGTTCGACGGTTTCCAAGTCAAACAACTCGACATCACTGTAGCACTGAGGCGCGAAGTATGAAAGAGGTGCATCTATTTGAACGGTGATCGTAACCCACGATCACATGGGAATGGAGAGAGACAGAAAGAGCCAGCTTATGCTGGGCCTCCATGGACATTTAGGGGTTCTGATTCGACGGAAGACCAGAAAAATCCAATTTGGGTAGTGGGTGTGTGACAAAGTGGTATCAGAGCATGGTTACAACACTCGGCCTGATTGGGCTCATGCACGAGTTGCGCATAAGCTCCGTTCGAAGCACTCCTACGAGGAGTAAACCCCCCCTAACTTAACTTTCTTGTCCAGGATTAAAAAAAAACTTGGAAACAAGAACCTGACTATGTATGCATGAGAAAGAGTTATAAATTCATGTGCAGAATATAAAATGTATTTAACTCTTGAATAATAACCATCATTTGTCTTTTCTGTTAAGTGGACGATCAGCCGCAGGAATTTATAGATGCAGAGAATGGTGACACCCCAAGAGATGGGAGAAGGCTCCCGCAATAGAGATGAAGAGTCTGACGAAAGAAGGGGATCAAATCCTCAAGATTTAAGAACTACAAGAAGAAACCCATAATGAACTTTCCAACCCAGAGTGTACTCCAGCAGAACTTTCCTTCGGTAGATGGAAATAAAACTTTTGGACCTATACCAGTGAAGACTGATAACCCAAAGAGAGAACCTTTGAAATGCTAGGGTTGCGGAGAAGAGCATCTCCTGAGAGACTGTCCACACTGACTACAGAATAGTCGGAAAGTTTATAACATTCAGGAAGAGACCACAGTCAATGATGTGGCAAGAAGTGTGCTGCAGATTTATGCAGCATTGGATAATAACCAAGATGACCACCAAGCCTCAGTGGTGGAAATAGAAGGTATGATTTTCAACCATCTGGTGTATGTTTTGATTGAACCTGGTTCAAATTTGAGTTGCATAGCCCCTAAAGATATTGATAAGTGTAAGCTACAGCCATGAAAACAAACTAAGCCATGGCTGGTACAGTTAGCCACTGGTACCAAAAGAAAGGTGGTAGAGGTCATACCAGCCTGCCAGTTAATGTTGGGTGAATTCCCCACCCAAGCAACCCTTAATGTATTAACCCTGGGATCATACTACTTGTTGATTGGTATGGATTGGTCGGCCACCCATAAAGCCAAATTGGACTGTTACCATAAAAAATTAGAATGTGTGAACAAAGAAGGAAAAAGGATAACCCTCCAAGGGATCCGAAAACTGGTCTCGGTGAGACAAATATCAGCCCTACAAATGAGAAACTATTTCCAAAAGGGATGTCCCCTATATGCAATACAGGTGTTGAAAACAATCGAAGGTGCTAAACCAAGCCCTGACGATCACCCTATCCTGAGAGAATACAGAGATGTGTTTCCAGAAGAGGTATCGGGCCTACCTCCGAGAAGATACACTGACTTCTCGATAGAGCGCACCAGAAGCAGTGTCGGTGTCTAGGACACCCTACCGGATGAGCACACCTGAGTTAGTTGAACTCAAATTTCAATTGAAAGAGATGATGGATAATGGTTATATTCGACCCAACATGTCCCCATGGGGAGCACCAGTTCTGTTTGTGAAAAAGAAGGATGGTACCCTCAAACTGTGTATAGATTATAGACAACTCAATAAAGTAACCATAACGAACAAGTACCCCTTGCCCAGGATCGATGATCTATTCGATCAGTTGGGGGGTGCGTCTATTTTCTCAAAGATTGACTTGAGGTCGGGATACCATCAAGTCTGAATCAAGGGTGAAGACATCCATAAAACCTCTTTTCGGACACGGTATGGTCATTATGAGTTCGTGGTAGTGCCATTTGGGTTAACCAATGCCCCTGCCACTTTCATGTGCTTAATAAACAATGTATTCAGTAAATTTTTAGATAAATTTGTACTAGTTTTCATTGATGACATATTAATCTGCTCTAAGAATAGAGAAGAACATGAAGAGCATCTTAGACTTGTGCTGCAAGTGCTAAGAGAGCATCAGCTCTATGCTAAAATCAGCAAATGTGACTTCTTTCAGAAGAAAATACATTACTTGGAACATTTTCTGTCCGAGGAAGGGGTAGCAGTAGATCCTGACAAGATCAGGTCTATCATGGAATGGCCTACCCCAAAGGATGTCTCAGACATCAGATCCTTTATGGGATTGGCGGGATACTATAGGAGATTTATAAAAGGATTCTCCAAGATTGGTTGTCCAATCACTGCCCTCCAGAAGAAGGGGACAAAATTCCTGTGGACATAGCAATGTGAAGAAAGATTTCAAACCTTGAAACATCTACTAACCCATGCACCCATGTTGAAAATCGCTGACCCAGAAGCTGACTTCCTTGTGTGCACAAATTCCTGTAAGGAAGGGCTCGGAGGAGTCCTTATGCAGGAAGGAAATGTGATCTGCTATGAATCCCAAAAATTGAATGACATGAGGTCAACTATGTGAATCATGATCTAGAACTGGCTGCCATAGTGCATGCATTAAAGATGTGGAGGCATTACCTCTTGGGAAGAAAATTTGTACTTATGACATATCACTGTGGATTATGGTATTTGTTTGAACAACCAAAGCTCAATGCTAGACAAGCTAGATGGATGGCCCTCCTAAGTGAATTTGATTTTGAAATCAAACAAATCAAAGGGAAGGAAAATAGGGTGGTCGATGCCCTTAGCAAGAGCATGATAACGATTCACCTGGAAGCTGTGAGTACCTGCGAGACAGATGTCAAGAACAGAGTCATAAATTCACAGGAGACAAATTCCTTCATTCGGACTGTGACCCTGTACCTACAACAAGAACCTGTTGGAGTAAAATATGAAGGTTATTAGATGACCAAAGGAGGTCTGCTCACCTACAGAGATAGAATGTACATTCCAAATCGTGACGACTTGAAGAGGTTCATCATGGATGAACTACATAAAAGACCATACATTGGTCACCCAAGATACCAGAAAATGATCACTGCCACTCGGAAACAATTTTATTGGCCTGGATTGAAGAAAGACATAGCCAAATATTTGGCCCAATGCATAGAGTGCCAACAGTTTAAAGCAGAACATCGACACCCAGCAGGACTATTACACCCTTTACCCATTCCATAATGGAAATGGGAAACCATCTCCATGGATTTTATCACTGGATTACCAACTTCAACCAAACAGAATGATGCCATTATGGTGGTGGTGGAT
>ML792894.1:104211-175094 GCA_009831015.1 Picea engelmannii | reverse complement strand
GAAGGTCGCTCAGAACCGACAGAAAAGTTATGCTGATCAAAAGAGAACTCCAAGAGAGTTCAAAATGGGAGACCATGTATATCTCAGAATTAAGCCCAGAAGGAGTTCCCTGAAAATGGGATCTTGTGCCAAGTTGGCACCCCTTATTGTGGACCCTTTGAGGTTCTAGATAGAGTGGGACCTGTAGCCTATCGGCTATCACTTCCTCCCATAGTAAAAGCACATAATGTTTTCCATGTTTCATTATTGAAGAAATATGTACATGATCCTAATCATATAATTGACTGGTCTGTGATCCAAATGGAACCAGAGGGAGAATTTCTACCAGAACCCCAATGCATACTAGATAGAAAGGAAACCCTGCTCTGGAACCGAACCATTGCATAGGTCAAGGTGCAGTGGAAACATTTTGGCCCAGATGAGGCTACATGGGAAATGGAGGATGCCATGAGACAGGCATACCCGATTTTGTTTACTTATGTGCACGCAATTCATGTTAATAGATAAGAACATCAAGGAAGATGTTCCTTTTAAGGGGGGGGGAGTTGTAACACCCTGTTTCCCCCAGTTTGTAAAATTAAATGGACTGGACAAGAACTGTGGCAAACTCATGAATGTGAACATGTGATGTGAATGGACCTTATGGAAAAGGTCAATAAATGTAAATAACATTATGAATTTATATTGCAGGACTGCTGAGAGGGGATGTGCAGAAAAAGAGACCACGATGGTGGTGGAAGGCACCTGGATAGGTGGTGTTAACTTCCACCGAGGATCAATACCGTATTTGGACTCCACTGGCCCAGAGAACCAAAAGTGGCTCGCTGGACCTGAATTAAATGTCTCGCAGGCTAGTAGGTATATGGTTTAATGAGGTATGGGAGGTGAACCGCCCATCCATAGAGCCATTAGGCCTGACCAGCGCGAGGGTAATTGCGCCACACGCAACCTCGCAAGAGGATAAGGCGTGGGGTAGAAGCGATTGGAAAAGGGAGACGCGAGGGGAGAACTCTGGTGATATGCAAAGTGAGTGATAGTAGAGAGGAAGGAGAGTAACCTTCGCTCCTGGTCACTAGAAAACAGAGACGCAGCCTCACAGCATCGTGGGCTCAGCTCAGGGGTGGCTAGTGGTAAATCCATTGGGAGTCACTAAGCCTACTATTGGGTGGAAACTGGCACCCCTCTCAGTAGTTCCATAACCCCTGGTGTTATTTCTGATAAGTGCTTTTACTTTGGCATCTTGAAATATATGTATATGTTTATTCTGATGATTATGCCCATAAGCTATGAAACTGTGAATGATTTCATTATAAGAATTTTTGTATGGTATTTTGATTAGTACTAGTAGTTGTCTATTTGTATGGAAGGACTATGTATGGATTATGTCTTCATGAATCATTATTTATATGCATATTGATCTAATTCAGACTTCACATCTAGTTATCGGGGGAGCGACACCCTTATTTGCTTCAGATAGTACCCTAGGTAAACCTTTCCATAGAGATACCCTTCTCAAAAATCCCGTCAAAAACCTGGAAGGAGGACATGAGGGCGCAAGGCACTAAGAAATCCCTGATAGGTATTGAATCGATGGACGAGATCCCGTTGGGGGGTTTGTGGTCACTCATGGCCATCAGATAAGAAGAAGAAGCTAGAAGGTTAAGGGCCTTAACTTTGATAGATGGTTAACGATAGACGAGATCCTGTCAGGAAATCTACGGTCACACATGACCATTAGATTGGTAGGAGAAAGTAGGGTGTTAAATTCCTTACTACTTAGTTTCTCTGTGATTTCATGGATAGCAAAGAAATCGGGACTGTATATCCCCAAAGCCCATGAGAGTATCTAGACCGTGGATCTTTCCACGTTTAGGAAGTCGTGGGAGAACCCACAAGTTAGGAATCTGTCTGAGCCATCAGATTTCGGCTGAAAAACCAGACAGTCATTGGATCTGTCAGGAGATGCCCGAGGGTTAGCACCCCAGTGGATCAGGACTTTCCATGGTGAAAACCTCAGGATAGATCTAGACCATCTGATTGACAGAGGCCAGGCGTCGTAGGATCTCCCATTTCGGGAAATTGAGAATCGGGGAATTGGGATTCCTATTGACAAGAGTGTGGGAATTTCCATGATGAAAACCCCGGGATGGATCTAAGTCATCCGATTGACGGAGGCCATGCGTCGTAAGATCTCCCATTTTGGGAAATCAGGAATCGCAGAATTGGGATTCATGTTGACAAGAGTTCAGGAATTTCCATGATGAAAACCCCTGGACGGATCTGAGTCATCTGATTAACGGAGGCCACATGTCGTGGGATCTCCCATTTCGGGAAATCGAAAATCGCGAGATCGGGAGTCTTGGAGATAAGGCTTTGGGACTTTCCTAGGTGGAAACCCCGTAGCAGTTGCGAACCATCCAATTTAAGGAGGTGACGTGTCAAGAGATTACCCATTTTTGGAAATCAGGGATTGGGGATTCGAGAGTTCCGTTGACAAAAACTCAGTCTCTCGCCTTGAAAAATCCCTACTCATAATGTTGAGATGATAGCATGTGGCTAAGTCCCGATGAATGGACAATATTTCTTCGGGAAATCTCAAGGTCTATAACGACCTTCCAATGTGAGGAAGAGAGGCCAGCTTTAAGCTGGGGCCTGAATGCGCATAAGGGTAAGTAGCGAGAAGATCTGGATGGCCAGAGTCCACCCACCCAGATCTATGGTTGAGGATTCATTCCGGAGCCCCCTTGCCATTCTACCTTTAATGGGGGGGGGGGGTCCGGAATTGGACGTGAAACTCTTGAACGGTCGAGATTAATCCATCATGATCAACGGCGCTCAGGTGGATTTCAGACCCCCCTTGCCATTGTACCTTTAATGGGGGGGTCCAGAATAGTGTGGCGAAAGAAGTGGGGCCCCCTCCTGTCATGTTGACTATCATGTCGCGTTCCCCTCTCTGCCACCTATATTCCACTTAACCGTGCAACGGGTCTGTTTCTCATTGGCTTCTCTCTAGCCCTGTTGAGATTTGTTCCTATTGGCCATTTGCTAACCCTGTAGGGATTCGTCCCCATTGACTATTCGCTAGCCCTGTCGAGGTTCAACGGTTTCCAAGTCAAACAAATCGACACCACTGTAGCACTGAGGCGCGAAGTATGAAAGAGGTACTGCATTTATTTGAACGGTGATTGTAACCCATGATCACATGGGAATGGAGAGAGATAGAAAGAGCCAACTTACGCTGGGCCTCCATGGACATTTAAGGGTTCTGATTCGGCGGAAGACCAGAAAAATCCGATTTAGGTAGTGGGTGTGTGATAATAGGGATTTCTTCAACCTGCATACATGATATCTTTCGGTGTGTACAATGAATCCTTCTAGATGCTCAATATAAACTTCTTCATAAATTTCACCATTGAGAAAGGTTATCTTTATGTCCATCTGATGTAGATTCCAACCCATGGAAGAAGCTAGTGAAATGATAGATCAGATGTAGGTGTATCGGGCTACTGGTGAAAAAGTCTCGTCATAGTCAACTCCCTCTATTTGAGTAAACCCTCTGGCCACAAATCTTGCTTTGTATTTTTCAATGCTTCCATCAGCAACATGCATGATTTTTTAAATCCATTTGGAAGTTACTACAGACTTTCCCTCTCATCTTGGAACAAGATCCCATACATCATTTTTTAATATAGATTGGTATTCTTCGGTCATGGCATCTTGCCATACTTGTTCACCTGAAGCTTCTCCATGACAAGTTGGCTCTGAGTCAATAATGTGGGTCATGGCTGAAAGGTAGCTTGAGAATATATTTGGTCTTTTTCTCTCTCTGGTTGTTCATTGTGGGGATTTATGCCCTTCTTCTTGTTGTAGAGTTTGTCGGGCCCAAGCAGGCCTTTTATGTCCAACTGTAATATATTTGGGTATGTTGCTTGGAGAAACTGAATTGGCTGGAACAACTGGATCAACTGAAGCTATTGGATCATCTGGAATAATATGTTTCTCCCTCTAAATTGTTGAAGGAAGAGAAGGTATTGTCTCACTATCAATTTCCATCTAAGCTTCTCTGGATTTCTGGAAGGCTAATTCTTCTTCAAACATAACATCTATGCTTACTTCAATTTGTCTCTAACCAGGAATGTAGATTCAATAAGCTTTTGAGGATTCACTGTATCCAACAAATGTGCCCTTCCTTCCTAAAGGTTCTAGCTTGGATCTCTTTTCTTTGGGTATATGAAGATACACTGGACATCCAAATATTATGAAGTGTTCAATCTCTGGCTTCACTTCGGTGAAGGATTCTTCTAGAGTAATGTTCTTTAGGATCTGAAGAGGGCTTCTATTTTAAACATATATTGATGTCATACATGCTTCTGCCCATAGAGTCATAGGTAGACTATGATCATGTATCATTTCTTTTGTTGCCTCAATGATAGTTCTATTTTTCCTTTCAACTACCCCATTTTGTTGAGGGTTGTAAGGAACTGTGAACTCCCTCTTGATTCCTCCTTCAATATAAAAATTGTTGAATTCTTTTGAGGTGTATTCTCCTCCATTGTTTGATCTTAATATTTTGATTTTTCTTCCGGTCTGGTTCTCAATTTGAGCTTTGAATTCTTGAAATTTTGCAAGGACACCATCCTTGTTGTTTAGAAAGTAAATCCAAGTCTTCCTGGAGTGATCATATATGAAGAGTACATAGTATAAGTACCCAATTAGATATGCAACAGTCATTGGGCCACATAAGTTTGAATGTATCAAGTCCAATATTTCCTTGGATCTATTGTCACTGTTTGGGAAGGATACTTTAACATTTTTGCCAAGGGCACAACCTTTGCAAACACCTTTATACTGGAAGATCTCTATAATGAATGTGAGCAAGTCTTATATGCCATATCTCACTCAAGATGATAGTGTCATGTAGCAAGGCTTGAACTGGTTTGATGGTTAATCTGTAGAAGTTGTTTTCTTGGAAACCAATTACCTTGCATAGATTATATGAGAGTCTTTGTGCCATGCAAGGACTCTTCCTTATGAGAAAGTAATCTTGTAGCCTTTGTCTTCCAAGGTAGAAATAGAGACAATATTTCTCTTCATTCCGAGTATATATAGTACTTCTTCTAATTTGAGTTTCATATCTGAGTCTAGTTGGAAGGTAGAAGTTTCAAATCCTCTCAGATTATATCTGGCATCATCCCAAGAATAACATGTATATGTGTCTCTTTCTCAATGAAATGTGTTAGGTGATTTCTAAGACTGGTCATGTGCCTTGAAGCACCACTATCAATTAACCAACTATTATCATTGGTAGGGACCATACTTGAGAGTGTTGAGTTGTTGATGTCTTCATTTATTTGAGTTTTTGTCTTCCTGGAACTGAGTTTGCTTGAGTCATCAAGCTTCCTTCCCATCATGATTTTGCTCATTTTGGATTCTTCACAAACCCTTGTCAACTAGGCTGGAAAAACCTAATGGCTAGGCTAGGCTAGGCTATAAATTTTAGGTTTTGTTAGACTTATGAATTCCAACAATAAGCCTTGACAATTTTCATAGCCTTGGTAAGCTGAAGAGCTTCTTCAAAGAGTTGCAAAAACACAATTCTGAAATTTTCTGCAGAAATTGGCAAATCCTAGAAACCCTAGGGCCAAAAATTCAAAATGCTCAGAATTGAAATTTGAGAGTTGTTGGAGGTGCGTTGAAGGAGGTCATACACACATATTTCCTTTTTGGACACAATGTCCAAGTTTCAAGTGCTGAAAACCCTCAGAAGAGTAGGCCATATGGATTTTATGGGAACCCTAGGAGGGTCGTACAGTTTCTGCAAAAGTGAGAGAGGATGAATGGAAAATGTTTTTGCAATGGGATATTCAAGACCTATGCTATGATACCATGTTGATTTTTCAATAAGATAGTTTAAGCATGTAGTTCATTCCAATTTTTCATTTGTCTTAACCATAAACAATAATGTTGCAACAACCAAGATCGCAAGAAGAAACACCATGCACAAGAACACAAGAAGTATCCTGGGAAACCCTTCTCAACAAGGGAATAAAACCCAACCAAATCCTTTTCTATATTCTTCAAGAGAAATACCTTCACCACCAATAATACCTAGCACACAATAGGGTGCTCAAACCCTAGAATACTAGCGCCCAAGAGAGGTGCACACTTTTCCCAAGAAGATGTACTTGTTGAAATTTCCAAACTCATGTGAAAGATATGATTCCACAATGGGGAATCTACCTTTACTTATATTAGACTTGTCCTATCAACAGAAGTGTCTATTGGCACAACAGGGCTGACCTATCTAAGTCACATTACAATTAATATTAACTAGATTAATTATATCTTACATTTATTATTAATCACATTAAGGTGGGGTCAACCTGTACCCTTTACATTACAATTAGGGTTACAGACAAGTCTGACTCTTGAATAATACTGCAAGGGATCTTATACACCCACTAGTGCTCATCCACTAGGGGCACATCCATAGGGATATCCATATCTCTAGCTCACTACATTACACAGAAGAACCACTTCTTCACTAGTGCTCAACCACTAGGATCACGTTCACCTGTGCTCGTCCATGAGCACGTCCACTCAACAAATATTCTTTTCCACTGCATTACACATGAGAGTCATCTGGAGTTTCTCGCCATCTCTTCTTTTCAGAGGAGGCTAATAAATCATCTTCATTTTTGTTCTCATGATGATGCACCTAGCACTTTGGGATTTCACACATTCACCTTGTGCTAAGCCACATGCACGTCCAACTCTGCAGATATCCTTTCTCAGTGTGTTACACAAGAGAATCATCTAGAGTTCCTCTCAACTCTCTGCAAGGAGGAGGTCATCTCTATGTTCCTTCTCTGTCTCAAATAGGAACCACATACCCATCTCAAGGGCTTTCTCTCAGGTTTATAAGCTGGACAATGTCTCATGTAGTTGCAATCATCAACATAAATTCGCTGCTAGATCATCCACCAATCATTTCCCAATGTCCTTTAACCCTTTGTGTACTTACAAAACTTGTGTCGTGAATTGGTGTGATGCGTTGTGTAAATGCATCCTTCAACATTTTCATAGCACGCTTTGCACAATGAAGCTAGTTGTTTCTTCAAGAATCATCCAAATTGTGGATGCAACATCTGTGGAGGTTGGTGATGACTTATGGGCCAAACACCAATCATTTCCCAATATTTATCATCTTTAAATATGCTTTCAGAATTTGCGTAGTGCCAGGTCGCTACACAAACTCTGTACAATGCAGTTTCTGCAAAACTCAAAACTGGTGTATTTTCAAGGGTTCTTCAAAAAACAAAAATGGTGCAGTCATGAACCTAGATCTCAACCACCTCTACAAGTTTAAATTCTAGACTCATCCTTTTAGTTGAAGGTATTGTCATGGGAGATGTAGGTTTAGTTAAATATACCACGTTAGGACTCTGTTTGACCTCTTTTCACTTTAAAACTTCTGGAACCTTTGGAACTGAATGCCTCCTTGGACTTAATGCATCTTCTGATGTTTGCATGTTAGATGTCTTTTCAACCAATTTCCTCTTCATCTCCCTGTTGTACTGAAAAGATTGTGCTATGACATGCTTGGCTTATTTAAGATGCTCTTGTAATTCTTTGATAATTTTGTCTTTATCCTCTGGCTGCACCTGATCTTCATGTATTTTTTGAGATGAATGTTCAACATGTTGTGTATGCAAAGCAGGTACAAGTGGTCTTTTGGTAGTTGATCTTATGGTTGGGCTGCTTACTCTAGGTATTTCCTCCACTTCATAGGTAATAAGGAATCTCATAATGACCTTGAAAATACTAATGCTAACAATTTCCAAGGTAGGAGAGGGTCCATACAGCTGAAGGAGGGCACAATTTCTAAGAGGAGAAGAGGGCACACTTTTCCAGAAATTGCAGCATAAAATGTTGAGTTGACAGCAGTGAAAAGGGAGGTTGTACAACACTTTTTAGAGGTTTTACAACTGCATAGAGGCACAAAAATTGAGGCAAGATGATGGCACAATTTTCTTGGTGTTTTATTGTACAGAATTAGTGTAGAATAGTATTGCCAATGTGCATAGATATCGAGACTTTATTTGTTGTTAAAGGGATTGTACATTGCAGAAAATGAAGTATGTCTAGTGTAGTTTTTAGCATACAAATAGATGAAGTCTATTGGCACATTTTTCAAGTATTTATTGTTGTTGATTATTTTCTATTGTAAACTCTGATATGAAATTTCTCTGAGCTCAATAAGAAAAATCTCCTTGAACTAGTTTTCCCAAGTTGGGTTTTTCCAGGGGCATTGCCCGAAAATTTCTAGTGTTCAAGTGGTATGATTTGTTTGTTGTTCATTATTATTTTCACTGCTATTTCAGTTTCAAATCTCTATAATTTAGTATTTCTTCTCATAAAGTACAATTTAGTGCCGAGTTTATTTCTTTACTGTTAAAGATTTATAGGAGGTTGAAATTTGTTTATGACTTAGTGTATATCTGAGTTAAATTTCTACATAAGCACCCTCAAATTTTAGTATTTTAGGGAAATGGGGGACAGGGATGTCACATATATAATATATAACATATTAAATTTAGAATTAAAAATATTTAAAAAAAAAAAAAAAAAAAACTAATAATAATAAAATCTCAACAATAACAATTCATCCCATGCAAATTCATCATTGTGCAATGTAAATACTAAATAGTAAACAATTGATCTAGATGGATGCCAGTGGTCTCCCACCTATTCCAACTGATTCATTTTGGTAGTTTTCCAATTTGGCATTTTTTTTCTCTTAGTTTTTGAGTCCCTGACTTGCGGGACTGTTTTGAGGCCCTAAACAACGTTTCTTGGTCTCGCCACAATAAAAAATGTCTTTTGACATGTAGCAACAAATTGTGTATTCCTCGGATAGACCTTTCCAACAGGCTATTGTGCGCCTAAAACGAAGATTGTATGCAAAAGTTACGACCCCGAGAAATTGATGTACCAACTTACCTAAACGGGGCCCACATGACTTTTGGCGCTTCATCTCCTAGGGTTAGGTTTTTGGATGTCTAGGGTTTTTGACATTCCTGCTTATTGTAAAAAGGCTTTCAGAGCCTCATTGTAATCATATTCTTGCGAATGAGCACAGTCATCACATCCCTTTTCAAAGATAAGTCGCCACATTCCAGCAAGCTTGTTTTCCGCTGCATTTTACATTTTCAACTTATTTCCTTATTGAATAGAAAACCAGTTTTATTGTATCTCTGTTATTTTGTGTTAAGAATCTTTTAATAATCTGTATTCATTTCGTTCTTCTCATAAAATCTAGATCAATGGTATCAAAGTGGTCTACTCCTTGTCGTCTTAATGCAAGTCCCCAACGAGGTCAGGGCACAAAGAATTGGGTCTCGAGCTTGTTTCTCTTGAGGACAAAAGCTCTCGCATGCCCAAACGACCTCTCATGGCAAGAGAAAAGAAAGATGAAGGGACAAGAGATCCTTTCAAAATGTTGTTTCAGGAAGCCCTCTCGCAATAAAGGAATGAGATAATTGGCAGTTTCGCGCAAATCCTTCGGTGTCGCCCCCCTTCAAGGTACAAATCAACTTCGATATTCCTATATTTGAAGGTCAGATAGATGCAGATGTTGTAGACAAGTGGTTGAATCTACTAGAAGGGTATTTTTCTATCCATAACTTTTCAAATAGAGAAAAAAATACTTTTTATCTCCTCAAAGTTGTTCCCCATGTCAAATATTGGTGGGAAACTTTTTCTGAACAAAAGGAAATAGAGGAACCCTCATTATTTACAGTCGTGGCCACTTGGAAATCCTTCAGGGATGCTATTAAGGAACAATAATACCTTTTCATAAGTTATGACGACTTGTATACCAAAAGAACCACACTGCGGCAAGAAAGAGGCCAAGTAGTGTCAGATTTCACAAATATTTTCCATACCCTACGCACCAATTTGGGTATCAATTATTCAAAGCGACATCTAGTGCTCAAGTATCGCAGTGCTCTACATAGATACATCCAGACTAAAATGGAATTTTTACACATCTCGTCCTTGGGTGAGGACTATCAATATGTCATCGAAATCGAGCAGAATCTCAAACAAAAGACGCGACAATTTGGGCTTGGGAACCCCTCGCAACAAAAACCAGGAAAGGGAAACCCCTAATGAAATATTGTAACTGCAAAGAGTATTTTATTTATTTATTGAGTCATTATTAATTAGATCAATCCCCTTTTTTGGATTGATCATGTCGGTAATTGTAATTGACCAAATCCCCTTTTGTGGATTAGCCAAACCCTAAATATAATATGCAAATTGAGAAGTTGGTCCCTAGGCTAATTAAAGTGGTTTTAACCACTAAGAAGACAAGTCATCACTGCCCAGTGAAGAGACACCTTTTCATCACTTGCTAGTTTGTATAAATAAAGGAAGCCAATGCCTCATTTGATCACTCACTCATTCGCTCACTCAGTGTGCAAGTTTGGTAGTTGCAGTTGGGAGAAGAAGGAAGAGAGATGCACATTGCTTAGTGGAGGATATTCTCTAGTTTTTGGTTTAATGTCTTGGCATTGTATTGACTATCTATATTAAGGAAGTTTTTGTTGGGTTTTCTTCCCCATGAGGGTTTCCCAAGATGAATGTTGTGTATCTTGTGATTGTGTTTCTCTCAGCGATCCAACCTATTATATTGTTATATAGTAAATTGAAAAGAAACCTAATAATAGCTCAAAACTTAACATGGTATCAGAGCTAAGCTGAAGAGAGAATCTTTCACTGGATAAAGAAAAACGTCATTGTTGTTGTACAAGAAAATTAGGGTGTTTTATTGAAGAGGAATTTTAGCCTAAAAATCATCTAGAAAAGTGCACCCTAGCCTAGGGAACTATTTGGCACCTTCAGCACACTTTTTTAGTGGATAGAACTCTCAGAAAGTGAAACCCTAGTTTTCATTAGTACCAGAAAACCAAGAAACCAGAACCAGTACCAGAAGTACCAGTCAAGAATTCCGCTGGTCAAGTTTGAAGGGGTAAAATTTGGATTTTCAGAAATCTAATTGCACCAACTTACTCACCTCAGCTAAGCGCATCTAGCCCCTGGATCAAAGTTTCAAAATTTGATATTTGAAAAATTAGGGTTTCCCCATAAAACCCTAAGTTGCAGTTGTAGTTGCAGTTTCAAAATCGGTTGCAGCATCAATTGCAGTTGCAGTATCAGTTGAAGTATCAACTGCAGTGCCAGTTGCAGTCACCCTTGAATTTTTTAAGAGTTGGTAATTATTACCGTTGCTACCAGATGGTGCCACTACATTCAAATACTATTAGAAGTATGTATTCACATATGTTTAAATTGTTAAGCTTTAAAGGGTATTTTCAGGAAAAGGGATCTCTTACCATAGATCCAAAAGGATCTCAAGATCCAATACATTCAAAGGAATAATGCAACCCAGGTTTGATTATTCTGATATGCATCTATTTTATATGACATTATTTTGATCTAGGTTGCATATTGAAGCTATGACCATCATACTAACCTTTGGTCAAAATTAAATTCATGGTATTAGATGGATTAAAGTTGAGATCATAGAGTTTATTCTCTAACCCAAATTTATATCAAGATAGCATATTTTCTTAGTACATAAGACAGGTTGAATAAAGCACTTGTCATCTTGAGTGAAGGAGACTTGGAAGAAAAGAAACACACTCATTCCTGAGGACAAGATTCCAGATTCCAGGTTTGATTAATTAAGTTGATAAGATTCAAAGTTTCACATGACAAAGTTGATAACTACCACATTAAACGTAAAGTTGAGGTAGCATTCTATGAAAAGTATTATACTTGGTAGCATGTGAGCATATTGAGATGAATGCTTAGTGTAATCATTTACCAGATACAACTAACATCTCCTCTAGGAGAAACTTCTTGTGTTGATTCCAGGTTACCTTGGATGAATGTTTGATCACAACACTAGAAGAGTGTAGATCTCATTTTGTATTGTATTTCTTACTTTTGATCCTTGTTTCAGACAAGTCACAAGTGAAATCTCTAAAGGAGATACTGTGACGATTGTTCTTGCTATTGTTTTATTTACTATTATCAAAAGACTATTATTCTTGCTTGTTGTTTTGTTGACCTTGTTTCAAGTCATTGGTGATAACCCTGAGGAAGCTATAGTGAATGTTACAGAAGGCAACAGATTAGATGAGACATGAAGCAGACTATGTACATAACCACATACATTCATGTACTAAAGAAGATGAAGAAGAAGCTATCTTTTGAAATCCAGAGTATCTCATATGGAGATTGATTGTAAGGAGAAGAAGGCTCCAAAGATGACCGAACATTAGAACAAGAACTCACAATAGACTTGTCCAAAGGATAATGAAGCCACCTTGATGAAAAGCAGAAATTGTTTGAAGTTTGTCTCAACTTTTCATATTTAGACTTGATATTCAACACCAAGTATACCCTGTAAGAGATGATGAAGTCCTTGTAGAATCAGAAGAAATCGAGAGTAGGCCTGACCTCAAAAAGGATCACATGAAGAGACAACTTCCAGGATTGGGAGATAGATGCCATGAGAAGACTAGATCATAGGTTCAAAAACTTCTAGGATATATGAAATCTCATGGGAAGATTCCCTTGTTTTAGTGACAGAGAAGGAAGCCAGTCAGAAAGACTAGGATATGGATTCTTCCATGAGACTAGAAGAGAAGTCGGTATTGACTTCCAAGATTGATCTAAACAGATCAAGTATGTTGCAGATGTAAAAATCCTAATGTGTGTCCTGAGGATTCTCCCAGCAAGAGGGAGAAGGCTATGATGAGACACTTACTCCAGTAATTGAATAAATGGTTCTAATATTCATGAAGACAACCAGAACAATCATGAGTCACATATAGTATGAGATGTAGGGGGAGAAATCCCCATATTTAAAATTGAGTGACAGTTGAGTTGCAGTTGGTGCATTACATTAGTTGGGTCATGGAGACATGACTATGATAAAATATAGAGTTACCTCCATGAAAGAAGAAGAGCTACCTTCAATTTCAATTATTGAGCCACTCTCAGTTTCAGATGAAGTTATTGTCGTGATAGAATAAGAGGAGTTACTCACATATTTCAGCAACCACAGTGAGGATGAAGCAATCATTCTCAGCCTCAAAGAAGATGCAGGTGCAGAGTCCCAGTTCCATAAGGAAGAGTTACAAAAAGAGGAGAGGACATACTCTCAAGAAGTGAGACAAATAGTTCTTTGCAAAGAGTACATAGAGCTAGCACATGATTGTGCAGACTGAGTAGCAGTTGAGAAAGTGTACCAGATTGGTACAATGTAATGAGAAAAATTGATTTGAAGATTGAATATAGAAAGACTCATGTCTTCCGGTTGAAAGAAGCATTGTACATGTTGAAGAAAGCTCCTAGAGCTTGGTATGGAAGAATTGACATTTTCCTGCCAAGTTTGGGCTTTACCAAGAGTAAAGTTGATTGTAACCTTTATCTCAAGGTTATGAATGATGAGCCAGTGATGTTACTACTATATGTAGATAATGTATGTTTGATAAGATAAAGAAAATCTCATCACACATTGCAGAAGAAGCTCACTACAAAGTTTGATGAAAGACCTAATGCTTTATCTCTTAGGTCTTGAAATTTCGCAGAGCCCAGAGAAGATATTCCTTAACTGAGGGAAGTATGCAGTTGAAATATTGAAGAGATTTGATATGTTGGAGTGCAAATCTGTGAATACACCCATGGAAACAAAATTGAAGCTCCTCGTTGACACTTTGTCAGAATTTATTGATTCTACGTTGTACAGACAGATCATTGGATCGTTGATGTATCTGACAAACACTAGGCCAGATATATGTTTTGTTGTGAACACCTTGAGTCAATTTCTGGTAGAGACTAGACGTTTTCACCTGGTTGTTGCAAAACATGTGATGAGGTACCTTAAGGGTACATTAGATTATGGTCTCAATTATAATGGAGATCATGACTTCAGACTAAGTGGTTATACCAATTCAGATTGGGCTGGAAGTGTCTCTGACAGAAAGAGCACTTCAATATGTTTCAGTCTGGGGTCAGCCATGATCTCATGGCATAGTAGGAAGCAATCAAGCATTTCCCTCAGCACGGAAAAAGCAGAATACATTGTTGCATGTTCCGCCAGTTGTGAAACCATATGGCTTCGAATGTTGTTGACAGATCTATTTGATCTGGAGATGGAAGCCACTGTGATCCTATGTGATAACCAAAGTTGTATAAAAATGATGTGTTCCATGATGATTCAAATCACATATAGATATGGTATCATGTCATTCATGATATGATGCAGAGAGGAGCTATAAAGCTCCAATATGTTGGCACAGATGAATAGGTTGCAGATGTGTTGACCAAGCCTCTGCCTCATGTAAAGTTTCAGCACTTTCGAGACAAGCTTGGTATAGTTCGAAAGGACCTCCCTCGAAAGGGCGAGTAGTGTTGATGATACTATGGTATCCTGACCAATAGTGGGTAGCTTAGTTAGGATTTTATATCCTAGGGGAATGATCATCCCTGGACAGATCCCAAAGGTCCGAAAGGACAGGCTGTCACAATACTTGTGCATGTATATGCCAGCTTTGGTCAGTAGTGGTAGCTCTGTTAGGATTTTCTATCCTAGGGAATCTTTTGATTCCTGGGCAGATCCTTTGGATCTTTCATAGTACCATAAGATGTTGTGATGCCAGCCTCGTGTTGAATATTTACAACTTCATGTTGATGTTGTTGATGTCAGCCTCATGCCGAAGATTTACAGCTTCCTGTTGATGTTGTTGATGCCAGCCTCGTGCTGAAGATTTCTAGATTCGTGTTGATGTTGTTGTGATGTCAGCCTCGTGCTGAAGATTTCCATCTTTGTGTTGATGTTGTTGAGATCCTAGCTTTGTGTTGAAGATTTCCAGGCTAGTGTTGATATGGATGATGCTCTAGCCTTCATGTTGTGATACTATTTTTGTTGATGTTGTATCAACCTTGTGTTGTTATTGATGATTATGATGTATTAGTGTTATACTAATCCATGTTGATGCAGATGATGATGATGCCACTTAAACTTCTTGCTAAAGAAGATGATGATGATGTTATTTCAACTTTAATGCTGAAGATGATGATGTTACTTTAGCCTCGTGCTAAAGATATTGATGATATTACTTTAGCCTCATGCTAAAGAAGATAATGATGTCACTTTAGCCTCACGCTAAAGATGATGATGATGTTAATTTAGCCTCATGTTGATGAGGATGATGATGTAACTCTAGCTCCATGTTGTGAACGATGATGATAAGAAAAACTTCCGATGATTTATGAATATGCTAGTCAGTGTTCTAGATGTTGTTGATGTCGCTTCCCTTTCTCTCTCTTGATGATGTTGTAGAATACCCTTCTTGTTAAGGGGGAGTGTTGAAATATTGTAACTGCAAAGAGTATTCTATTTATTTATCGAGTCGTTGTTAATTAGATCAATCCCCTTTTGTGGATTAATCATGTCGAGCATTGTAATCGACTAAATCCCCTTTTGTGGATTATTCAAACCCTAAATATAATATGAAAATTGAGAATTCATCCCCCAGGCTAATTAAAGTGGTTTTAACCACTAAGAAGACAAGTCGGCCCTGCCCAGTGAAGAGACACCTTTTCAGCACATGCTAGTTTGTATAAATAAAGGAATCCAGTGCCTCATTTGATCACTCACTCATTCGCTCACTCAGTGCGCAGGTTTGGTAGTTGTATTTGGGAGAAGAAGGAAGAGAGAGGTGCATTTCTCAGTGGAGGATATTCTCTAGTGTTTGGTTTATTGTTTTGGCATTGTATTGGCTATCTATATTAAGGAAGTTTTTGTGGGTTTTCTCCCCCATGAGGGTTTCCCAGGATAAATGTTGTGTATATTGTGATTGTGTTTCTCTTAATGATCCTAACTATGTTATCGTTATCTAGTAAATTGAAAAGAAATCTAATAATAGCTCAAAACATAAAAGCTCCAAGCTATAGAACAAAGGACAGAGCAAAGATGGACAGTATCGGGACAACCAATCCAAGCCGCAATCAAAGAAGGACACTAGAAAGACAAACAAGGACACCGGGAAGTTGTGTGACTTCCATAAGATCCCTTGGCCTAACACTATTGATTTCCACTCAAAGAAGTCATTGATGGTCGAAGTGAAATCCTCTAAATCATATGCAGGTTCTGACTCTGAGTCAGAACCAAAAAGGGGAAGACAGATCATTGACACAGAACCCAGTGCCACTATTGCTACCACCAAGCTCCATCATGGTGAACTAGATGAGCCAGAAGAAGGCAAGCTCCTTTTCCATTCACAGATGTGGGTGAAAGGCACCTTGTTGCACTTCATCATTGATAGTGGTAGCCAGAATAACCTCATCTCAGCAGAGGTCATCAAGCGGTTGGCTCTGCCGACAACATCGCACCTGCATCCCTACAGCATTGCATGGCTTTGCCAAGGAAGCAATCTCTGCATCAGCCAACAATGTTGATTGTCATATGACATCAAGCCCTTTAAAGATGAGGTATTTTTCAATGTTTCATGGAAAAATACACAGGAGATCTAGCTAAATCATACACAAACAAAGCTTATCAAGAAAAGGAAGAGAGATACACAATGAAAAATGAGAATCAATGTATATTATAATCTAATCAATGAGTGAGTGATCTTCACTCATATAGGCAATGAAATCCTATAATTAAGAATGCATGCATAATAGTGATGGTCTAAGATCAAAAAGTCTAAAATAGAACTAGTCAATTAACTCCCACTAAACTAGTGTTACTCCCACTAAACTAGTGTGCCGAAAATAGAAATTTCTCCAACACCCCCCCTGAACATCACTATGGAGTAAAAAATGAGTCTCGACTACTAGGCCATTTTAGGTACTCATTTACAATGCAACTAATGAACACTGAATAAAAATTAGGAAAGAGGAGAAAACGCGTGGGAACAAAACCCCCCCTCAAAAGATAATGTATCAAAAGAAGAAAATGACAGTTACTAGGAAACTATTCTCTTCACTGCAAGACGATCCCACAAAGTTTGAAACTTATGCTCGCTGAAAGTCTTCGTGAAGATGCATAAATATTTATGGATCCGATGAAGTCCTTTGGAAACCTGTCTAGCCTGGTACCTCTTGATCCTGTGGACCCATCTGCACTTGAAAATATTCCTTTCTAGTGGAAGTGGAACTAGATACCAAGTCTGGTTCTATAGGAGTGAGTCATACTCCTTCTGCATGGATTATTTCCATAATGGATTTCCCACAACCCTATTGTAGTTATGTGGATCAGTAGATTGAACCATATAACAATGCATGGGCATCGCAGATTCTAAAGCTGAAAATACATGAGAAGCTCCTCATGCTAAGATCAAGTCCTCCTCGAATCCAATGGATTCCCTGCAAGGTTTCCTGCTACCTGAAGTGTGGTATGTGCCTTCTTGGGCATCTATTGAAGCTTCAGCATTGGCTTCTTATCTGACTGTACTACCTACTTATTTCTATGTACATAATCTAAGTGTATGGAATCATCTCTGGTGTCTGAAACTGATGGAAGCATAAGAGTATATCCATGTTGCACTGGAGGTGCATGCATAGTACTCTCCTTATGTGTAAGTAGAATAGAGGAGTCATAGTTAGAAATCTTAATGAATTTATACAACCTTGAATTATGATCCACCTCACCAATTGCAATGATAGAATTGTCATGCATGTCAATTACTGAAACTGAATCTGATGTAAATTCAACCTTTTTACCTTTCTGAGTGATCTGATAAACTAAGAGAAGATTCATAGAAAGCTTTGGAACATGTAGAACATTCTCAAACTGCCATTGTGGAGTTCCACTCTCCCTTCTCCTGCTACTGCTACTGGAGTATCATCCCCCATGAGAATAGGGGGTCTTGAGCATGGACTTAAAGAAAAGAAAACTTCCTCTTTCGCTGCCATATGATGGGATGCACCAGAATCTATAATCCATGAATCAAATGAGGAATTAATTGCAACCAGAGCATGATGATTACCTTTATTAGGAGCATGATATTCTTCCTTCTGCTTCATGACTCCCTCTGGAATGAAGTTTCCAAGGTTGTTTTGTTGAAGTGCATGTGCCATAAGATCGATATGTTTCTTCATGCATGCAGATTATTCATGATTCAGTTTATTGCAGTAAGTGCATTGCTTTCCCTTCTTCTTCTTCTTAGAATCTGAAGAGTCTTTGGAACCTGAAAAATCATTAAAGGGTTTGGAATATCCCTCCTTCCCGTTCTATTTGGATGACCCTTTTCCATCATGCATGGTGAGTGCATGTGCTTTGGGATCTTTTCATGAGACTCATCTGTATGAGTTTTGTTTACTCTTGTGTAAGAGACTCAATGAACTGAGCCAACGTAGGAATTTTCCAATTTGTTCCAAAAAGACATCTGCCAGAATGGAAATTGGAGACCTATACAATGTATTTTGGTCCTAGCTTGGCCAAAATTGTTAGAATAATTTTTTTCTCTTGTGTAGACATATCAATACCACCTTCACCCAAGCTCAATAACAAAGATTTAAATTTAGTAAAAAAATCTTGTATATTATCAAAACTTTTAGGGTCTAAGGTATTCAACTCTACCTCAATCATATGACCACGCATCTCATCCTACTTTCCAAAGAGTCCTTCCAAGGTGGTCCAAATCTCGTTTGGAGTCTTGCATGTACCAACATGAAACCATAAATCAATGGAGATTAACTCAAGAAGTATTCATGTGGCCTCATCCTTACATTTCTCCCATATCATATTCTCAATCGCCGATGTAGGTTTTATTTTTGTCACCATCATCAAATTATATAGTTCTTTCCTTCTAAGTTGGAATTCTACCTTGGGATTCCAATCAAAATAATTGTATGGTGTGAGGATTACCACCAAGTCTAACTGTAAAATAGTTGTCCTATCCATCTCTCCCACTGTTTCTAAGAACCCCTAAAAATTTACTCTCAATCTGCAAGTGAAAAATTAAGAAATCATGGCAGAAAGGGCACTTTAAGTGAAAATTCGTATCAGTTTCAGGAGACGATCTTCCGACTTACTTTCCAAGCAAACGGTGAGGAATCTTGCCAAATGATTGAAAACCGACTTGCAGAATGGGTCAATTTACTTCCTTCGCGGGTCGTATCCTCAAAACATTAATACTTTTGGAGAAATAACTGTTGAAAGGTACGACCATGGATTTAGCTCGTTGAAACTTTGATTTTCCTTATTCTTTGGCTTGTCTGGCTTGCTCCAAGCAGCACAGCTCTGATACCATGTCAGTGTTTCATGGAAACCTACACAGGATATCTAGCTAAAGCATACACAAACAAATCTTATCAATAAAAGGAAGAGAGATACACAATGAAGAATGAGAATCAATGTATATTATAATCTAATCAATGAGTGAGTGATCTTTGTTGGAAAACTGAGAGGGGGGAGTGAATCAGTTGTTGTCGTGATTAAACAATTATGCCCATTTTAAACTCTTTACAGAACACTCAATGACGATCACAATAATGCATGGAAGTAAGCAATAGAATATCCAACATCAATCACACACATGAAATATACAGAGACAAATATTTCCTGGGGAAACCCATAAAGGGAAAAACCTCTTCTTCTTGATATGATAAATAATCTTTATTTTTTGTACATTATCATTCTTAGGAGAACCAACTCCCTTTGAGGATACCACCTTTGTTTTACAAGCATCAACTTGCTGAGAGCACCAACTCTCTGGTTTCTCTAGCACCCACTAGAAGGAACCACCAACTCCCTTTGTGTTCCAGCACCAACTGGATGGAAGCACCAACTTCCAGACACACAGACACCAACCTGTACAAGCTACAACTTTGTTGAGAGCACCAACTCTTTGGTTTCTCTAGCACCCACTAGAATGAAGCACCAACTCCTAAGTGTTCCAGCACCAACTGGATGGAAGAACCAACTTCCAAACACACAAGCACCAACCTGCATAACAGAGAACAATGGTTCTCCCTTACACCACCCTACTGCCCTGGTTTTTCTGGCTGAAACCAGATGGAAGATACAACTCCCTATGTTCAATCACCCACTTGAAACTCTGAGGAAAAAAATCCTCCCTAGCACCTCCCTACCACCCTGAAATATAAATCTTTGCTTCTCATAAAGTTATTACAGTGATACAATATTTATCGATGGCTTACCAGTCACATCATTGTTCTGCTACACTGCTCTGATCTGCTTGCATCAGTGTCTTCCTGCTTGCATCCCCTTGCACTTTTTGTTCTTATGTGTTTTATGCTTTGTGCAACATTTCCCTTCTATGTGCTATGCCTCTTTTGTGCACTTCATCTCCTGTGCATAGCATGCTTCTACCCGCACGAATAAATCTCAACTAAAGCAATCATCTCTTATTTGTTCCTCCATTCAACAACCCAGTTGTTTAGCTTCTCTTCTGCCTTTTATTGTTTTGTGTTGCATCTGCATGCTCTTTTCTGTACCACTGATCTCCACTTCAGGTACTATACTGCATCTCCTCCTACCCACATGCTTCATTATTGAAGAAGCACACCCGATTCTTTGTTCTGCATGCCTTTCTCATGTTGAGTCCTCTGCCCGATCATCATTCGAACTCTTCATCTTCCCTAACAGATATTATGGATCTGTTCATCATCTGTGTGCACTATCTTGAAATTCCTTGGCTTCTCTAGCAGTCGCAACTCTTCGTCTTCTCTGTCACAGTCGAGCTTTATCCTCTCTGTTGCAGTTACAAACTTTGACACTTTTCAATCTATCAATTGTCTCTATGATGAGTCTTCATTCCACTAGCAGCTACCTCAAGACTCTTCAGCTCCTCTCACAAGCACCCTGATATTCTTTGAATTCTCTGGCAGATGCAATCAGTCATTTTCTGTAGTTACAATCAATCTGTCTCAGTAGTTACAACCAATCAATTATGGCCTCTTTGGCTTCTAATCCCCTTCCTTCACGTGACCTCTGGCGGTGACCATATGCCTATTCTAAAGGTGCTTGCCGAGCTCCATTTAGTGAGTGCTAGCTCCTTTTCACGATATGAACTTGGGCTATGAACTTCAAGTGACCAGGAAATTATGGGCGCATCCATAGGTGGTTTGAGGGAAACCTGCTTTTCACCCTGCAATTCACTACGAGCCTCCACATGTCCTTTCTCCAAAATCGTGGTTTCAATTGCAGCCCTCTCACGAAAAATTAAGACTCGAGCATGTTCTAGCCCTGCAATGGAGCACGACCGTCGATCTCATGATCTTGACAGTGCTCCTGAATGGATGGTTCAGTTCTGTCCTCTCAAGTCTGTGGACTAGATCTCACCTTCCTACATCAACAACTGAGATTTACTTCATGATCCGGGCTCCAGGAGTTTCAAATCTCAAACCCCGTTGCTGTTGATTGGATATCTTCCAGAATGAAATATCTACGAACATCTTTCCTCTTCAATCGACGATCAGGATTTCCTCTGTGAGTCCGACCTTTGGGCCTCTCAATTCTCAAACTCCTCTTGCTCCCAGAGAATTTCACCTGGAGTCCACGATCCAAGGACGTGTGTCCCTCTCGGATCAATGGTCGAGATCTCCTTTAGGTCTCCGGACTTTGGATATTTCAATTCTCAACCTTCACGCTCTCCCATAATGCTTTTAGCTGAAGTCCATAGATTCCTGCCATGTTTCCTCCTTAAATCAATGATCCACATGTCCTCTAGAGTCACGTCACCTGCTTACATCACTTGATGACGTGGAACAAGCTGAGTGTCTTCCACGTGTCACTTGGATTTGTGATTTGCACGTACTTGAAATGCCAAATCAACTTGACACTTGTCATTGTCTGATTGCGCCATGTGTCCTTGCTGACGTAGTCTTGTTGACGTGGTTTGTCATGTGTCCTTGCTGACATGGTTTGTTTACATAGATCTCCCTGATCTAACAGTCATCGTATGTTCCCCAGATCCGATGGTCCTTATTCATTTCATATTTTTAGGCTTTGGGTTTTTCAAATCTCAAACATTCTAGAGTGTAACCTCCTCGCATCTTTAGATCTGAAGTGAATCATGTTCGTTGATCGGGATCTTAGATTGTCAGCTCGATCTTTCTTTCGCATTTCGCGATTTTGCAACTCGCGATGTCGGAGGTTAGAGAACCTCCCTTCTTATGACTCTTGATTTTTCGAACCCTGCTCTAGATTGATGGCTGAGGTATAATCTCCTCCTCTTTGTGCTCATCCTGTCTGGACTCTAATCTGACGGCCCAGATCATTCACAGTGCTCGATCCTACGGTCACTGTCACTCCTCCTCCTGAGCTTTGGATTTCTCAAATCTCTAAGTGTCAAAGGCCATGATCTTTGATCCTTCTACGAGCCTTGATGTATGGGATATCGTCTGCACATCTCATAATGTTATCTCTCATGAGTTTCTCTCACTTGTTGATCTCTCTGACTTAGAAGGTTTTCTAAGTATTCAAAGGTCTCGACATTTTCTCCTCTTGCGAGTCCTTCTCTTGGACCTCGGATGCACTTCTGGAAAGCGCAAATCACTATCTCTTTTGAGATTTGATCTCTGCATACTCACGCGATTCCTCTTGAGATTTTATTTTCATATTGTTCGCTTCTTCTCCTGAACTTATTCTTTCCCTGTTTTCCATCATTGTTTCTTTCCTCATTGTTTCTTTTCTTTCATGTAAACATACCATCGTCGTTGTTGTTCTTTCCATCAATGACAAGCACACTCTTCCTATAAACATGCCAAAAATCTCCCCCTTTGGCATTGATGGCAACCCTAAAGGGTTGCACTGTTCTACTTGGACCTCCAACTGTAGCATCCAAACCACACCTTTTCTCCCCCTTTGACATTAATGTCAAATAAAACATTCTCCCCCTGATCTATTGCAATACTTTTCGAATGTATTAGATATTCAACCAACACAAATTCCCCCTGACAGGATGGACTCTCTTATTTGAGTCCTGCAGAGTATTTGTATCTAATTCAGAGTCTTCTCCTTCTGATTCTTGGACTTGTTCATCTTCAGATTTAGCTGTGTCCTCTGTAGTATACTCAATATTTCTCATCTCTCTTACTGTGACTCCTTCATCAACCTTTTCTTGTCATAACTGAATGACTCCACCTGTCACTCTTCTCTCTCTGCTTCTGACTGCTCTCTCCCTTTAGTAAAATATTAGCTCTTTTTGACAAGGTCTTTCCTCTTATTATCTCTACAGGATGTCATGTACATTAGAATGTTGTTGTTGTGGATTTCGTTGTCCTACTATAACACTGCACAATTGTAGCTCATATTTTTCAAACAACCCCTGGATCTGCCCATTGATCTTCATTGATATCTAACCAGATGTATCTATCTTTATCCAAGATGCTTCTTTACTGTACATTTCTCTAAAGTCGTCTGAGACAGTTTATACTATGCTTGTCACATGACTGCAATTCTTTTTGCAACAATTAACTTCACTCATGTTCACTTGTTCAGTCTTTGTTATCCACATCTGTGAGTGTCCTGGTTTCTTGAACTTTGTTTTCTGATCTTCTATTACACCAACTTCATTTTTCTTCTATGATGCTTACAATCCAAGGATTTTATGACCATATTCATCATAATATAAAACAAGAATTGTTACAAACACTCTCACACCTCCTTTGATTCATCCATGAAGGAGTCTCTCGTCTAAACTTGCTTTGAGGTGTATGAGTAGCTTTTGGATGTATTCCTTGATCTGATATTCTAAATATTGCAGTATTGTTGTCATTCTTTGAACATGAAGAACCTAAGTCATACCTGCTTTCCCCTTCTTCTTTTCCTTTTTTTTTACAAGTAAAGGACCTGCGTTAGACTTCTTAGGAGTATTGATTTCTTCCTTGTTGTATCCAAGACCAGATTTGTCATTTGGTGATCTCTGACTATCCAAGATCTCATCCAGGATCATGGAATTGTTCAAGAACTTGATTTGGGTGTTTGACTTCTCAACCTTTTTTCTAATATTCACAACTTTTTCTTCCAACTTATGACATGATTCTTCTTCTACTTCTTCCATGGGATAAATGCTAACATGACATTTTTTTATTATATCCGAGTCTTCTTCTTTTCTTGCTGGGGAGGATTCAATATCAACATTATTATCTGTCCTTATGCTTTTACTTATACATAGAGACTTGTCCTTGTATCCAGTCATGTGCTTGGAACATCAATTGTCTATATACCAAAGTTCTTTTTGTTTTTGAGCTGAAAGTACTAGACCACATTTGTCACTATCTTTCTTTTTCCATGCACTGGCATTTCTACCTAAGGGTTTTATCCTTGTATCTTCTTTGTAATTCTTCAGATGGCAATGTACAGCCTTGTGACCAAAGTTATGACAGTTATAGAATTAGAGCTCATTGTTCAATAGGTCAAAGTGTTTGGTGTAACGTTGTCTACTCATTGGTTGTTCATTATTTCGTGACCTCCTCAGTTGCATGTCTCTAAACTTAATTTGACCATTTGCAATTTGTGGTTGTTTGTTACTTGGTTGTCTCATTCTTTATTGTGGTAGATATTTATTCCTTGGGTGTCTTGATTGCTCATGTCTAAATCTTACGAAACAATTTACAGCTTTGTGGCCAAAGTTAGAACAGTAGAAACAATATCCATAGAAAAAATATTTGTACCTGGAAAATGGTTGTCTTCTTTGAGCAGGTCGATTTCTTCCATGCTGATGATTTCCTTGAGCAGAGGGTGTATTATTTCTTATAGATTCAGTTCTAGCACCTTTTTCTTTACTCCTCCTTGGTCGCTGATTATCTTCCTTTGTTTCTGCAGGTTTGATGTTGTCATTGGTTGTAGATTTGACAAACTTAATGGGTTCTTTGTTGCTTGGTTGACCACTACTTGATTCCTCTTTATAACCCAAACCAGTTTTCAACTTTGGATTCCTTTTCTGATTCAGAATGGTGGCTAATCCTTTTGATACTTTGATACTTGACAGATTCTAGTGATACAAGGCTTTAAACTTCTCCAACTCTTTTCTAGTTTTCACTACTTCTTCTTCCAGAGCTTCACATCTTGCCTTCTTCTCTGATAACTATTGTTTCATAATGTTCTCTATTTCTTTGCCTCTTCTAATTCCACTTTTAGCATGGCAAAGTCTTCATCAGGTTTTTTACTGCCTTTCTCGAACTATATTAGCAATTGTTTTTTCTTTCTCTTCTTAAGTCTGAGTCTATCAATCTCTTCCAAAGAATTGATCAGCTCTACTTCCAAGTCAACCATAGCTTCTTCATCATCAACATCATTTCTTGTGTTTTTATTATCATAATCATCTTTGGCCATAAGAACAAGTCATTTACCTTATCTTCACAGGAAGAGTCACTACCCGTGTCTTTTGAAGAGTCATCATTGTTTATACATAAACTTTTCTTTTTATCAAATCTTTTGGATTTGTACTTCTCTTTGCCTTCAGAGTTCTGGTCCTTCTTATTGTGTGGACACTTCAATGCAAAGTGACCTATCTTTTCACAGTTAAAACATTTGAAGCGCAACTTGTCTTGGTACTTTCCTGATCCTTTCTTTAGTCTTCTCACAAATTTTTCTTCAATTTCATCAGGCTCATAATTCTCATTCTTATCTGCTTTAAATGATGCTTCTCTAGTGGTAGATTTATCTTTACTAATCCTCATTTCATAAGAAGTTATAGTTCCTAGGATTTGATCAATAGACAGAGTCTTAAGATCATTTTGTTCTTCTATTGCAGAAACTTTTGGTTTGAATTTATCAGGCAGAGATCTTAAGATCTTCTAAACTAATAATACATCTTCAATATTCTCACCAAGACCTTTCATGGCATTCACAAGCTCCTCAACTCTTAAGAAAAATTTATTAACTGTCTCATCCTCATTCATCTTTAGTTGTTCAAACTGTAATCTGTAGATTTAAAGCTTGACATTCTTTACCTTCTCATTACCTTCATAACTGCTAATGAGTTTGTCCCACATTGCTCTGGAATATTCTAAGTGCATAACTTTTACAAATTCTGCTTCTACAAGCCCACTCAAAATAGCATTCATAGCCTTAGCATTAAAGTTGAATTCTAGCTTGTCATCCTTATTAGCTTGTACAACTGGCTTTACATAACCAGTCTCTACCACATCCCATACATCTGCACCTAAAGCCATTATGTAGGTTCTCATCACCTTCCAGAAGCCAAAGTTTTTTCCATTGAATAGGGGGGCTTATTGGTTGAAGTCCCTTCATGACTTTTCATGTTTAAGCTTATTGATCTACCTTTAAATAAAAGTAACCTGCTCTTATACCAATTGTTGGACAACTGAGAGGGGGGGTGAATCAATTGTTATTGTGCTTAAACAGTTATGCCCATTTTAAACTCTTTATAGAACACTCAATGGCAATCACAATAATGCAGGGAAGTAAGCAATAGAATATCCAACATCAATTACACACATGAAATATATAGAGATAGATATTTCCTGAGGAAACCCATAAATGGAAAAACCTCTTCTTCTTGATATGATAAGTAATCTTTATTTTCTGTATATTATCATTCTTCGGAGTACCAACTCCCTTTGAACCTACCACCTCTGTTTTACAAGCAACAACTTGTTGAGAGCACCAACTCTCTGGTTTCTATAGCACCCACTAGAAGGAAGCACCAACTCCCTTTGTATTCCAGCACCAACTGGATGGAAACACAAACTTCCAGAGACATAGGCACCAACCTATACAAGCTGCAACTTTGCTGAGAGCACCAACTCTCTGGTTTCTCTAGCACCCACTAGAAGGAAGCACCAACTCCCTGAGTGTTCTAGCACCAACTTCAAGACACACATGAACCAACCTACATAACAGAGAACAATGGTTCTCCCTTGCACCACCCTACCGCCCTGGTTTTTCTGGCTCCAACCAGATGGAAGCTACAACTCCCTGTGTTCAAGAACCCACTTGAAACTCTGAGGACAACGATCATCCCTAGCACATCCCTACCATCCTGAAATATAGATCTTTGCTTCTCATAAATTTATTACAGTGATACAGGATTTATCAATGGCTTACCAGTCACATCACTGTTCTACTATACGTCTCTACGTTGCCTACATCAGTGTATTCCTACTTGCATCCCCTTGCACTTTTTGTTCTTCTGTGTTTTATTCTCTATGCAACATTTACCTTCTATGCACTACACCTCTTCTGTGTGCTTAAGCTCTTGCTCATAGCATGCCTCTACCCGCATGAGTAACTCTCAACTGAAGCAACCGTCTCTTCTCTGTTCCTCCATTCAACAACCTAGTTGTCCAGCTTCTCTTCTGCCTTTTATTGTTCTATGTTGCATCTGCATGCTCTTTTCTTTCCCACTAATCTCCACTTCAGGTACTATACTGCATCTCCTCCTACCCACATGCATCACTATCGAAGAAGCACACCCTATTCTATGTTTTTCATTTCTTTCTCATGTCGATTCCTCTGCCCGATCATCATTCAAACTCTTCATCTTCTCTGACGGATATTTTGGAGCTGTTCATCATCTGTGTACGTTATCCTTAGATTCCTTCGCTTCTCTGGCAGTCACAACTCTTCATCTTCTCTGTCACAATCGAGCTTTATCCTCTCTATTGCAGTTAAAAACTTTGACACTTTTCAATCTATCAATTGTCTATATGATGAGTCTTCATTCCACTAGCAATTACCTCGAGACTCTTCATCTCCTCTGGCAAGCACCCTGATATTCTTTGAATTCTCTAGCAGATGTAATCAGTTGTTTTATGTAGTTACAATCATTCTGTCTTGGATTGGCGAGTTGTATTACAGGGCCTTGAGGGGGCAGGAGTTGTAGGTAGACTGACTCACTCAGAAGTTGGAGAGCACTCGAGGATTCTTGAGAGGCACACAGACATCCCTTCAAGAATCAGAGTCTAGATCAGATGAGCTTCTTGGGAGATCCATCAAAGATCCACTTCATCTATCCTGGTGGACACTCTGATATATCCTTCAGCCACATGGTTAGAGGATGTTGGTGGTCTAGCAGAGGAGAACCAGTTGATGGAGGACACTTCCATTTGTGTTCTGAGAGAAGTTGACCTCCATGTAGAGGTTGATCTAGCAGTACACCCCGGATCTACGATGCAGCATGAGTCTGCAAGAGACGACATGAGTATGCTGGAGCATATGGTGATGAGGAATAGTTCAAAGAGTCATGCCGAGATGTATGGTGGCATTCAGAGGGGTATAGTGCCGTGTAGGGAGGAGACACACTTAGGGGAGTATGTAGAGGTCAATCCTCTACAGCAGCACATAGTTGTGGGAGATCACCTTCACCATTTCAGTGGTTTCATGGGAGATGAGAGATGGAGATTGGTTGATGAACAGTCAGAGGGGTTACTTCCAGTTGTACTGGATGGTTGGGATTCGGTGATGACCACAGGAGAGCATCTATCATGGATATCGATGGACGAGCTTCTGGTCGAATCCTTGGGATTGAACAAAGCATATGATGCCTTACAGTCCTACAGTCAGCTACAGATATGTCTATAATCCTTTTCCAACACATTTATCATTGACAATAGCATGAGGAGGATAACAGATGAGCATAGAGGGCTTTTGATAGTGATCAGTCTCACATAAGAGTAGTTAGACGAGATTGGAAGTGATAAACTTCCAATTTTGCCATGGGATCTGGGAGTTCATTGTGTGAGTCAGATGTTTCACTACATGATGACCCAGGTTGCGCCTGAGAGCCACACACTCCACCAGGGGTCGGTCTGGAGTGGGCTTGTAGGGATTTGTCCGATAAAGTGAGGCAGTTTGTCACTCTTGATCATCGTGATCAAACGTGGAGATGGGTGGATAGGTACTTCTTCTACAGAGATGCCTTTACAGATACAGTTTCTGGATAGTAGGCCTGGTGGTCATAGGTATTTCATCTTGAGGATCCAAGAGAGGAGGGTCCAGTATGTATGTAGGGGATAGACAGTCATGGTTAGAGTAGTGCAGGGCCAGCATGGTGATATTCGACAGAGGTTAGCGTGGGACCCAGATATTGCAGGGTTGAGAATTTCACTGACTGACAGGGGCGAGTGGACCTTTGCAGGGGAAAGTTGTTCTAACTTTCCATTTAGCTTCAGTGTTGAGGGGAGCACAGTGCTTGAGGGTGTCTCACATAGGTCTTGCAGTACCTCATTCTGGCATCAGCATGTGCATTTGATGGAGGCCATGTGGATCTTGGTAGAGATTTGGAGGATGGACTCATTCTGAGATGAGGCCATGTGTCATGTGAAGGAGGCTCACAGGGTTGATATCTTTCAGGACTATGCTTCGCAGAGTATTGTAGTTCATTTCCTGATATGAGATGCAAGGGGTGGAGTGTACTATTGTTCGTCTTTATATGGGTTCTACTGTGTATCCCATAGGTGGAAATGGGATTTTGGTGTTTTATTTGAATGGATTTGGTTATTGCTTGAGGACAAGCAATTTTCTAGCAGGGATGACTGTAATGTCCCCACTTTGGGACATCATCACAGTGCAGAGGTTTATGATGACCAGAGTAGTCAGATGGGTGTTATAGTGAGTACATAGATTATTGAGAGGCATTTTGTGGTCCAACTTGCATTTCTCTTCATATCTCATCATTATGAGCCATTCTGCATAGGTTGTCTTTGGTTTCATTGCATTCCGATGATTTCCACGATTTTGAGTATTTTGAGCTATAATTCAATTAAATTCACTGAAGAGGTCATTTTGGGCACATTACTTGGAGGAACCTCTCAGTGTAATAGCTCATTAGAATCGAGAGGAGCAACACTACAGGATGGGATGGCTAGAAGTGACTTTCAATGTCCAGGGAAGCCACAAGGAGAGATAAGGATCTTTTCAGAGGTAAAAAGGTTAATTAATTAATTAAATATTAATAAAATGGAAGTCACTTTGGAGGGACAAGGTAAGACAAAAAGTATAAAAGGAAGGCAAGGGCCTCTACTCTATCATTCAGGTATGACTATATTTTGATATATGGCTTTTAGCTAGTGAGCCCATCATTGGGGGTTTTGAGGGTTTTGACTTAACAAACCCTAGAGGATGATTCGGTGGTGAAAGATTCCACCTAGCTTGTCCCAAGCTTGGTCTCAGAGATGCAATACTCTCCCACACCATTCTAATTCTAGATCTACTCAGTTGCAGGAGGATTCTACATCAATTGCAGGGCATAGAGAGAGAGGGCACACCAGCTAAGGTTTCCAGCAAGAGGGGCACACCATTCATTGAGGGAGGATTCGTCCTAGCTGAGGAGAAGTGATTTCGATTGTTCTAGGTATTGGGTTTTCCTTGCAGGTGTCCTAGCATCATTCTTGGTGGTTTCTGGAGGCATTTCAGTGGCAGGTTTATTTGTATTGATAGTGGGACGATTTCCCAAGAGGAGGGCGCACCATTATTTGGAGGGTAGCTAGATCTAAGGATCTAGTAGGTATTTTGATGATTTGAGCACTTGGGTATTCATTGTTGTGCCCTGATCTATCATTCTAGTGGATTGGTGGAGTTGTTGGAGGTCTCTAGGAGAGAGGCCGAATTATTAGGGTTTCAGTCATCCAGTGGGGTGCACCATTTAGTGGAGGAGTTAAAATCTATAGCGTTTGAGAGGGATCTTGGAGATTCTGGCACCTGGGTTGTTATTGCCATCACTCAATATACTGTTTGGCATTTTTCTTGAGGTGATTGGACATGTTTGGCATCAAGGCCAAATTGTCGAGGAGCTTCAGCTATCTAGCAGAACGTGTCATTGGTCTTCATCTATTATCCAGCCTTTGGAGGCTTATTTTGTATTATCGGGAGCCTTTTGTAGCAGCTCATATCTATTACCTATTGGGGCCATCTGAGGATTATTCCAGATCTGCTCTATATTGTATCTGATTCATGCTTTCCATAATAAAGGTTAGATCTATGTTTGTGTTTCCCATAACTTGAGTATGTTTGTGATCTTTCATGTGTTGGATAGATATTGTATGAACACCATTTAAATAACTGGAATGAACCCTAAGTCTGAAACACTAATAGCCACCTGCACAACAATAACAATCAAATCAGTGGTAGTTAGTGGTTTCAAGCAAAAAATTGGCTTGGGATCATTACAGTGGTATCAGAGCTTAAATCCTACAAACCTGAGGGGTCTTTCATAGGGATAAATGGATAGTTGGAAAGAAATGGATAAGATATCCTTTGAGATGACATGCTTGGAGACCATATATTCTGGCCTTAGCGAGGAAAATAAGGTTCTCATAACCTTTCCTCAGTATGTAGCCTTTATAAAGCCTAGTTGGAGAAAATGGGATATTTTACATGGGATCACCTTAACAAACAAAAAAAGAAAAGAAACAGCTAGATGGATGGAAGAACAGAGAAACCCCACGCCCAGTAGGAGCACACAACCTTGCTATAGTTACAAGGGGTCGTGGGAACTTGATCATAGGTGTAGGGGTAAGGATCCGAAGTGTTATCACTCCAAGAAACTCCTTAGGGTTGTAGACTAAGGATGCTTGGTAACTTAATATTATGTATATATATGCTTGGAACAATGGGGTCTTTAAAGATCACTGTAATAGACAACTCATTTTACTTCTAAAGAAACAGTGCTTTCAGGAAACAATAATCAGATCAAAATAATTTGAGAGGGGGGATGTAGAACACTAATCTTGATTGCCAAATACAGTTGGGTGTAAGGCTTARTACAAGAYAGAAAGAAGATCCTTCAATTCAAATCTATAAGMTCAATAAAGAGATAACAGTCTTCAYAAGCTAAAATAAACTGAAATGAAGTACAGAAATGGAAACATGGATATTCTGATATTGAAAACGAAAGGGAACTGCAATTTTATTGTATTAAAAGAGTCTATACAATAGCACCAAAATGTATCCCAGTTTGAACCCTTGTCTCTTAGAAAAGATAGGCATTTATAGCCTTTTACACTCAATTTTACAGATCCTAAAAACTTGGATCTGTATCTAAAAATAGCAATTCAAATCTAACTAAGCAAATTGAATACAAAGACTTAATCACTAGACTAGCATTCGAATTGTATTCAATCTCAAAATTTGACATATGTATTCTTCAGCTCCTAGAATCTGTGATGTTATGAAACATGTTAAAGGCACATGTCTTGACAGTTGGATTTCTTCAATGTTCATAGTCGATACTTGAGGAAATTTGTTTAGAATGTAGTTCTCAAAAACTCCCACGAATCTCTGATGCAGAGTCTTTTTCGATCAAGTTGTTATCCCTTTGATACTCTGGAACTTCTTTATAACCTGTGAAAAATGACCAGCTCCATCCTTAGCTTCCAAAAATGCTTTTTCTGCTTTCACCAGCTAACTCGCCTTATGATTCGCTGGTTAGCTGGTGAAAGTGTTGCCTTTCACCAACTAACTGGTTGTAAAATTGCATTGCGCGCTGGTGAAAACTCTGCCTTAGCCCAAAATTAACTTTCACCTCCAAAACTGTGATTCGATCAAAACTCAATGTGTCTCTGCTTTATCCCCTTGCATGTTAACAACAACCTGAGCAAGCACTTGCAAATCTGGGTGTGATTTTTTCTTTTGCTTCAATTTTTTGATTTTCCTTTTAAGGCGCTTTGCTAGCCACCATAGACTGTTATAGTCTTTGGTGATTTTTTGTTTCCTCTTCTTTTCCTTGATACTTTCATGAGTCAGTTTTTCAAATACAGCATTGGTTTCTGCAAAATTGTCAGACAACGTCTTGTATCTTTCCTTTATTACCCTCTCTAAGACCTCCTGCTGAGTGATCACTTCTTTGAGATGCTTGATTTTCTGAGTTTTATTCGACTTAGTGCTCTTATATGTTTCCCCTTCCTCGGTGTGAGTAAAGGTCTCATAATTATGTGCAAACACAATGGAATGTTCAGGAATTTTGATGATAGGGCTTTCATTTTCTTGCTCTGGTTCTGAGTCTGTGTAAGGCAGGTTTAAGATATTTGTTCTCTTTTCTGTAGGTTGCTCTGTAGTAGTTTCAAAATTAATTTTTTTCTTTGACCTGTGAGATTTCACCCCAGAGATTCTATCTTCTGGAGGTCCTGGAAGGGTTCTCCTCTTCCTCGAGCTACTTTGAGGAGTCAATTGCTTCTTTCCAGCTTTCCCCTATTCATTTACAGGATGAGTTTGAGTTTCAAAGCCCTCCCAAAAAAGAAAATGTTTCCAGGTCCTTCCCTTCTGTCTTAGCTCCTCCAGAATGATCAATTTAATAAGGCCAAAGTGGCAAAGGGTGTTCTTCATGCTTAGAGGTTCGACTCTAATATTTTTATAGACTTTAGTTAAGCTCTTGTGCAGGAAGAAAGGTAGATTTAGGAGAATTTTACCTGTGAAATGTTCTAAGAGCTTGAAATGATACAACATCAGTTTGTCATACCTACCTTCTGAAGTTATGTAGAGTTGGATGCCCTTAAACAAATCTTACCACTCCTCTTCTAAATGGGAAATTGACATGCTCTTCTTCCATGCATTGTGTCTGAATTCTTCCTTCAAATATGCTCTGAAATTTAAGTTTTTGGTGGCAGTTGTTTTGAACCAACTCTAGCCCGATCTTGGTAAGTTGGTCGTTGCAGCGATGGCAGCTTCATCCACGATGATCTCCAAGGACCCAACACGGGATTTATTTCCATCAAACGTTTTAGCAAACGCTTCTGTTGTTGATTAATGACAGCCATTCTGTAACCTTTCAACAAATTCTATACAACCTGCGTTTGAGAAATGTTTCTGCACTTCTGGATGCGTCTGTAGGAAGGATAGACTGTCCAACTCTTTTCTCAGTAAAGAGCCACTGCGTCTCCTCGCCATCTGCAACTTAAAATCCCAAATGATTTTGCACACCAAACACTGTTAACTGTTGTTCGGGCCGAAGTCTTGCACTGGTGAAAGCACTCAGCTCTGTCTTTCAACATTAGAAACTTAACATACATTTGCAAGTGATGCGTATTGGGGAAGCGATGAGTTCATTTGATGTTCTCAGCCAGGTAGTATAGCTCCTGTACCTGCGATAATGGATTCAAATTCACCATTTCCGACGCCATGATTGTGAAGCATGTGTTTATTGAACAAGATCCGCTTTGTAATACGACTTAGACGTGCAAACCCGAGTTTCCATCATTATCCACTTTCACCAGTGCATCATTCTTGATTGCATGATGTGGGCTGATTGTATCATCATTTTATTTTAAAATGTGGATAAAGCACACATGATTCCCGCTTTCACCAGCTAATGGCCCGTGAGAAGCGTTCCTCGGCTGTGGAAAATCGCCACTTTCACCAGTGCACAACCCGTGAGAAATGCTCCTTAACTGTTGAAACTCATCATTTTCACCAGCTAACCATCACCTTTAAAAAACACGTTAGCTGTTGAAAGCATTTTATGAAAATTTTAAAGAGAAGACCTTTATGGGTTGTCTTATTTCTAAGACAAAAATCAAAACCTAAGTCTTACTACTAGAAAAACTCAAAAGCAAATTTGAGAACACTACCAATAGCCATGCTATCTACCACAAAATGCAACCATAGTGACAGATTCATTTTGGGAGCTAACATTTGGCTCCAACTGGGATGGGCATCTCCCTGTGAGGTGACCAAGAACCTAGCTAGACTGAGTAGCCTTTATTACAAAATTGAAAAGAAATCTAAAAAATAGTTTTGCTGGTATCATTGGGCATGGAGTTATTCAAGTGATAGAAACAAAGAAAACATAACTGAAAAAGAATATGTACAAGTAGAACAGGGATTTTAAGAAAGCCTTATGAAAATAGGTCTTCAGAAAGCGCCCATTGAAAGGGCCACCTGCTACTTCCTCGCCTGAAAGATTTTGGAGAACAAAGGTATTGTTCTGTTGCACCACTGTTATGACAAAAGGACCTGTCCAAAGAGCATCAAATTTTTCGTGTTTCCCTTTCTCTTACCTTGTTGCATCCCACTTTAATACTAAATCCCCTATTTTTAAGACATTTGATTTGACTTTCTTGTCGAAGGTCTCCTTGATTCTTTCTTGATGCAATTCTATTTTTTCCAAAAGTTGCTCTCTATCTTGTTGTAGCTCTACCAAATTATGAATTCTCCGGGTCAAATCACTTGGTTCAGAATCAGTTTCTTGTAAAAACTTTGCAACTGGCAGTGCAAGTTGAACAGGAAATATGGCCTCAGTACCATATACCAACTTGAAAGGAGATGTACCAATTGATTTCTTACATGTAACCTTGTCAGCCCACAAAGCAAACTTGAGCTTGGAATCCCAGCCTCTGGCATTTTCTTCAAGCAGCTTCTTTATAATCCTGACTAAACTCTTGTTTGATGACTCAGCTAGGCCATTTCCTTGCAGATAGTAAGCAGTGGAATGTACTAGATGGATTCCCAACTCTTCACATAATTTCACCAAGTGATTATCTTTGAATCCAACAGCATTATCAATGACTATTCTCTTTGGGCAGCCAAATCTGGCAAATATGTTTTCTTGCAGAAAATTTATGATGAAAGTATGATTAGCGTTCTGGGTGGGAATATCCTCAATCCACTTTGTAAAGTAATCAATAGCAACAATGATCCACCGGTGCTGACCACTAGAAGGTGGGTGAATTTCACCTATGAAGTCCAGGCCCCACTGCTGGAAAGGCCCTGTGACCACTATAGGTTTGAGGGGAAGGGACTTCAGCTGTTGTTTTCCTTCAAATCTTTGACACTTGTCACATGTTCTCACAAACTCACACACATCTGAAAATAAGGATGGCCAGTAGTAACCAGATCTTAAGATTTTATGTGCAGTGGTTTTCCAATAGTGATGGCCCCCGCATTCACTATTATGGAATTCGATCATGACCTTAGCTGCTTCTTCTTGGTTTMTGCACCTCAATAATAAACCTATTGGATTTTTCCAAAACAATAAGTTGCCACTGATGCAGAAATTTATGGCTTTGAGCTTCAAAGCCCATCYTTGTGTTTTTGTCAAATCTGATGGGACTGATAAAGTTTGCAGAAAATAAATGATGTGACTATACCATTTGCAATCAGCTAGGTGATCTGAGACCTGCATTTCTTCACCTTCTTTGTCCCCTGAAGGCTGAATGTTATCTGTATTAATACTTACCAAATTTATTTCGAGCAACCTACAATTTTCTTCTGCTAGAAGTTTGGCAAGACCTTGACCCTTCACAAGTTTTGCTAGTTTGATTTCAACATCGAATTCAATCAACTTTGCTATTCACTTACTCATTTTTCCATCTATGTCAGGTTGTATAAGCACATATTTAACTGAACTGCAGGGAACGAAAGATATTACCTTTGCCTGAAGGATGTAAACTATGAAAGCTTTCAATGACTTGATATGTGCATATGCTTGTTTCTCCAACAATTCATACGTTACCTCTGCATCCCTCAAGTCCTTACTGAAGAAGGCAACTGGCCTCTCCTGATCATCGGCATTTTTCTGCAAGAGTACTGCGCGATTGTATCACTTGAAGCAAATGAAAAAATGTAAAATACCTTGGATAAATCGGGGCTGATCAAAACAGGGGTTGTTGTGATGGCGTCCTTGATGGCATTAAATGAGTGCCTGGCTTCTTCAGTCCATTTTACCTCGGATTCCTTTATTAACATAGCAGTGATATGCTTTGTGAGTTCTACAATGTTTACTATAAACCTTCTGACAAAGTTTATAGTCCCAAGGAAAGACTGAATGTCCTTCTTTGATCTAGGAAGAGAGAGATTTTTAATCGCTTCTACCCTTTTTGGGTCAATTTTCACCCCATCAGCTGAGACAATATGCCCAAGTAATTTCCCTTCCTTAAGTGAAAAATTTGATTTTTTTGGATTAAGAGAAATGCCATACCTTCAACATTTCAGAAATGTCCTTTTTAAGTGTTGCAAATGAAGTTCATGGCTGCTTGAGAAAACAGTGATATCATCGAGATATATCAGGAAAAATTTATCTGTTTCTCCAACGAAAGCAATGTCCATCGCCCTTTGGAATGTCGCTCCTACATTCATCAATCCAAAGGGAATCTTCTCGTACATAAACGTACCCCATGGAGTGGTAAAAGAAGTCTTTTCCTTATTGTCCGGATGGACAGCAATCTGGTTGTATCCGGAAAACCCATCAATAAAAGACATCACATTTGATCCTGACACCTTCTGCAAAATATGCTCCATCTTGGGCAGAGGGTAGTTGTCCTTCCTAGAGCACTTATTCAAATTTCTGAAGTCGACGCAGAGTCTGATCTCCCCATTCTTCTTCCTGACCTGTACGAGATTCGCAATCCATTCTGAATATCTGAGGGGAATGATGATGCAGGCATCCAATAGTTTTTTAATTTCCCTTTCCATTGTAGGCAGCAACAAAGGATTGAAGGATCTAAGCTTATGCCTGAATGATTTGGTGTCTTTATTCAAGGGAATCTTATGTTGAATTACCTCTGTGTCAAAAGTCTTCAAATCATCATATTGCCAAGCGAAAATGTCAACAAAATCCTTTAGCAATTCTCCATAATCAACCCTTTGTTTTTCAGTCAAATGTGAGGCTAAGTTAACATACTTAGGATCTTTTTCTCTAGCTACATTGTACTGCAAAACTTCTGAGTCTTTTTCCCCACTTTCCAATTTGACAACCACATCATTATTATCAAACAACCTTTCCAACGGGACCAAACCCTTAGGAATTTTGTTGGTGGACAGCTGGACTATTTCATGTGTTGCGATTTTTCTTCTGAATTTTGGCTTATCAATTTCATCATCATGTTCATTCTCCTGATCGATCTACAGATTTGCAAACTCATCTATCACTGCAAGAAATCTAGTGAGTTCAACATCGTCTTCAAAAACCTTCCAAAATTTTACATTGTCAGGGAGAGATGGCCTATACTTAATTTGAATTTTGTAATTCAATTTATGAGGCAAAGGGGGTATGAAAGCACAAGCCAACACAGCTAATGAATCAGCCAATTCATTCATTTCTCTAGGTACATATGAAATTTTAAAATATGCAAAATCGTGAATTGCCCTTAACACTTCATCTCTGTATGCTTTTAGCCTGACAGTTTTTGCTTGAAAGGACTTATTTACTTGTTGAATGATCAGATATGCATCTTCGAATACCTACAATCTTTTAATCCCCATCTCTTTGGCTGAATTTATCCCCAGAAGTAGTGCCTCATACTCAGCAATATTATTAGTTACTTTAAAATCAAGTTTAAAGGACAAATGAGAAGTTTTCTTAGAAGGGGAAATCAATACCACTCCTGCTACTGCTGATTCTTTAGTGCAAGCACCGTCAAAGAACATGGTCCAAAGATCGTCCTCTTTTGTTTCTGTGGGTTGAATTGTGGGCTTTCTGAGCAGCAATGCATCTGGTAATGAATCATCAATTTTCAAAATACAAGATCCCATAACTGTGTCGACATAATAGATAGGGTGATTGGATGGATTTTTCTCGTCACCGATTACATATGCCAACTGAGATTCCCTGTATATCCTTCTGTTTACCCCTCCAAAAATAGGGATAGTAGCATAGGAGAGATCCATTTGAAGAGTGCCACCTAACCTCTTCATCCACGATCTTGATAGTAGACATCCAAATTTAGGAGGTATGTCAGCCACTACTATATCCATCATCATAGTCTTCATGGATGTTTGGGTTAAGGTTACATCCAAATCCTTGATCATCCCAAGACATTTGACTTTTTGAGAGTCAAAAGAGAAAAGATCATGATAAGACTTGGTGATCTCCAGCCCAATCTCATCCATGACCGCCTTTGGCATCAAATTGTGCGAAGCACCGAAGTCCAACAAACAGTTATGCAGTGTTTTCTCATGAATATTTAGAGAGATGTAAAAGGGAGGACAACTTTCATCTCTGTCTTCAATCATTTGTCCCATAGTAATGGTTGGATTTTCATCATATATGTTGAGGATATCAGCAGAAAGGGATACAGATTGGGGATCTAGAGTTTTGAGGATATCCTTTTTGAACATTTCATTTTTCATTAGCTCGACTAGAGGAATAGGAATTTTAATTTTTTGTATTTCAGCCTCAAAATTGAATGAATATGGGACTTTATCAGAAGCTTTATCAGAAACCTTTACCTGATTCAAAGGAACTTCCTGATTGCTTTGTTGTTCAACAGGAGGATGACTTTCTGGAGTTTGATGCTTGACAGGGGCAACAGTCTTCTTGGGAGGAGCTGATGCTTTCACCTTTGAAGGATTTGTTTGTTGATTCTCTGATGTCTGCTCCTTTTGCTTAACATGGGTTGTGCTCTTTTCAGGAGAGGTTGGTGTCTCTTGTTGAGCAGTATCAGATTTTGATTAGAGGTTATATCTATTCTTGTCTTCTGTCGTGAAAATGCCATCATCAATAAGATTATATTATGTTTGTTCAGTCATCAATGATTCCTCATAGTCATGTTGTGTTAGGTAATATTTCCTTGTCTCTTCTCCAACACAATGAATTTTGTCTTCTCCACCTTATTGATATTCACCCTCGTCTTCGTCCATCACAACATTTTGAAGAGGGACCTTTATTCTCTGATCTTCAGTAGGATTCTTTTCTCTTTGCAAGATCTGAGTTGGCTGATTATTTCTTTTGAAGTTGTTGGGATTTTGATTTGGGTTCCTACCTGCAGAATCATAAGTGCCTCTTCCCTTCACAGGTTGTTTATTTTCAATCTTAAGCTTAGATATCTCAGAGGTTAGAGACTCTAGCATCTTAGCCATTTTATCAAACTTCGGATCAACACTTGATGAAGAGGAAGCCTCATTTCTTGGCCTTCTCCTATCAGAATCTCCTTTCTGCTTCTGGGAGGCTAGAATATTTGATTCTACCTCAAGGGAAACATCTTTCATGAGAGATAATGATGGTCACCTCCTTTCTCTCAATAGTAAATAGAAATCTAAGTCAAAAGCATCAGAATGTGTGATCTTGGAAGAAGCATCTGAAGGTTTTATCTCTGCTGATATTTTACCATACATCCGATTAAATCTTTTAGTGAAATCAAAGACTGACTCACTACTTTGTTTTCTTAAGTTCCCAAATTCTGTGATATAGTAGACAAAATCTCTTCTGTCACCCCAATGTTTCAAAAACGTCTCATCCAGTTGCTCGATTCCAGCTATGGAACTAGCAAGGAGCTCTTTGAACCATTCCCTAGCATGGCCATCTAGGCTTTGGACAAAGACTCGTGTCCAAACATCTTCTTCTTCAATATTAAGGTTTTCATCATAACTGTAAAAAGCCTCAATATGTTCTTCAGCAGACACATCGCCTTCGCCTGTGAATTTGGGCATATACTTCTGATAGTCTCTCGTTGGCATGGATGATATTGGGTTTGGCAATATGAGTGGTGCATACCTAACAGCTAGGATTTGTTGCATCTTAGTCAAAGGAGGAGGTGCAGCCATAACTATCAAGGGTGGGGAAAATGATGGTTTCTTTTTCAAGTCTTCAACACTGGAGGAATGTGAAAGAGGTGAATCTTCTAATGGAAAAGAGGTCTGAAAAGAGGCTCTATAAAAATTTGCAAGTTGTCCAGCTAAATTTCCTTCACCTTTAGCAGATAGCTCTTGGAGGAGATGTTCAACAGCAAGGAGGCTAGTATAAATGTTCAAATGATATTCTTGTTGTTGAGAATGAAAAGACTCAAGGGAAGAAGAAATGTGGCTTCTTTCTAAAGTCTTGGGTGTTTTTTCAATCAAATTTAAATCTATCAATTTATCATCATTAGAATTTTTCTGTTGATCAAAAAGAATTTGTTCTTCTACAGAATTTACAGTTGTTTTTTCATCAATACTCTCTGAAAAGAAATCAAATTTTTCTGTATTAGATTTTCCAGAACTGAAAACAGGATTACCTTCTGTATCTGATTTTGAAGTTTGAACTTGAGTTGACTTTCCTTTTCTGAGAATTAGTTCTGGATTGGACACTGGCGTGACAGGTGACTTTGAGGATTCGCCCTAGTACTGATCCTCTTAAGAGCCAGGATGAACTTGTGGAGTCGCTAGATAGATAATTACAACCAACTAAAAATGTCTAATCTTTGTCTATCATCAAAGATCAGCTCTGTGTCGTATCCCAGGAAAGCAGAGCTTGAATTTCGTCTCCCCGGCAACGGCGCCAATTTGTTATCACTCCAAGAAACTCCTTAGGGTTGTAGACTAAGGATGCTTGGTAACTTAAGATAATGTATATATATGCTTGGAACAATGGGGTCTTTAAATATCATTGTACTAGACAACTCATTTTACTTCTAAAGAAACAGTGCTTTCAGAAAACAATAATCAGATCAAAATAATTTGAGAGGGGGAATGTAGAACACTAATCTTGATTTCCAAATATAGTTTGGTGTATGGATTAATACAAGACAGAAAGAAGATCCTTCAATTCAAATCTATAATCTCAATAAATAGATAACAGTCTTCACAAGCTAAAATAAATTGAAATGAAGTACAGAAATGGAAACATGGATATTTTGATATTGAAAACGAAAGGGAACTGCAATTTTATTGTATTAAAAGAGTCTATACAATAGCACCAAAATGTATCCCAGTTTGAACCCTTGTCTCTTAGAAAAGATAGGCATTTATAGCCTTTTACAATCAGTTTTACAGATCCTAAAAACTTGGATCTGTATCTAAAAATAGCAATTCAAATCTAACTAAGCAAATTGAATACAAAGACTTAATCACTAGACTAGCATTCGAATTGTATTCAATCTCAAAATTTGACATCTTTATTCTTCATCTCCTGAAATATCTGATGTTATGAAACATGGTAAAGGCACCTGTCTTGACAGTTGGATTTCTTCAATGTTCATAGTTGATACTTGAGGAAATTTGTTTAGCATGTATTTTTCAAAAACTCCCACGAATCTCTGATGCAGAGTCTTTTTCGATCAAGTTGTTATCCCTTTGATACTTTGGAACTTTTTTATAACCTATGAAAAATGACCAGCTCCGTCCTTACCTTCCAAAAATTCTTTTTGCTTTTTTCACCAGCTAACTCGCCTTATGATTCACTGGTTAGCTGGTGAAAGTGTTGCCTTTCACCAGCTAACTGGTTGTAAAATTGCGTTGTGCGTTGGTGAAAGCTCTGCCTTAGCCCAAAATGAACTTTCACCTCCAAAACTGCGATTCGATCAAAACTCAATGTGTCTCTACTTTATCCCCTTGCATGTTCACAACAACCTGAGCAAGCACTTGCAAATCTGGGTGTGATTTTTGCTTTTTCTTCAATTTTTTTATTTTCCTTTTAAGGCGCTTTTCTAGCCACCATAGACTGTTATAGTCTTTGGTGATTTTTTGTTTCCTCTTCTTTTCCTTGATACTTTCATGAGCCAATTTTTCAAATGTAGCATTGGTTTCTGCAAAATTGTCAGACAACTTCTTGTATCTTTCCTTTATTACCCTCTCTAAGACCTCCTGCTGAGCGATCACTTCTTTGAGATGCATGATTTTCTGAGTTTTCTTTGACTTAGTGCTCTTAGATGTTTCCCCTTCCTTGGTGTGAGTAAAGGTCTCATAATTCTGTGCAAACTCAATGGAATGTTCAGGACTTTTGATGACAGGGCTTTCATCCTCTTGCTCTGGTTCTGAGTCTGTGTAAGGCAGGTTTAAGATATTTGTTCTCTTTTCTGTAGGCTGCTCTGTAGTGGTTTCAAAATTCAATTTTTTCTTTGACCTGTGAGATTTCACCCCTGAGATTCTATCTTCTATATGTCCTGGAAGGGTTCTCCTCTTCCTCGAGCTTCTTTGAGGAGTCATTTGCTTCTTTCCAGCTTTCCCCTATTCATTTACAGGTTGAGTTTGAGTTTCAAAGCCCTCCCAAAAAAGAAAATGCTGCCAGGCCCTTCCCTTCTGTCTTATCTCCTCCAGAATGATCAATTTAATAAGGCCAAAGTGGAAAAGGGTGTTCTTCATGCTTAGAGGTTCGTATCTAATCTTTTTACAGACTTTAGTTAAGCTCTTGTGCAGTAAGAAAGGTAAATTTAGGAGAATTTTACCTATGAAATGGTCTAAGAGCTTGAAATGATACAACATCAGTTTGTCATACCTGCCTTCTGAAGTTATGTAGAGTTGGATTCCCTTAAACAAATCCTTCCACTCCTCTTCTAAATGGGAAACTGGCATGCTCTTCTTCCATGCATTGTGTCTAAATTCTTCCTTTAAATATGCTCTGAAATTTAAGTTTTTGGTGGCAGTTGTTTTGAACCAACTCTGGCCTGATCTTGGTAAGCTGGTCACTACAGCGATGGCAGCTTCATCGACGATGATCTCCAAGGACCCAACACGGGATTTATTTTCATCAAACATCTTAGCAAACGCTTCTGATGTTGATTGATGACAGCCATTCTGTAACCTTTCAACAAATTCTATACAACCTGCATTTGAGAAGTGTTTCTGCACTTCTGGATGTGTCTGTAGGAAGGATAGACTATCCAACTCTTTTCTCAGTAAAGAGCCACTGCGTCTCCTCGCCATATTCAACTTAAAATCCCAAACGATTCTGCACACCAAACACTACTAATCGTTATTCGGGCCGAGGGTGAAAGCACTCGGCTCTGTCTTTCAACATTAGAAACTTAGCATACATTTGCGAGTGATGCGTGTTGGGGAAGCGATGAGTCGATTTGATGTTGTCAGCCAGGTATTACAGCTCCTGTACCTGCGATAATGGATTCAAATTCGCCATTTCCGATGCCATGATTGTGAAGCATGCGTTTACTGAACAAGATCTGCTTTGTAATCTGACTTAGACGTGCAAAACCGAGTTCCCATCATTATCCACTTTCACCAGCGCATCATTCTTGATTGCATGATGTGGGTTGATCGTATCATCATTTGATTTTTAAACGTGGATAAAGCGCACATGATTCCCACTTTCACCAGCCAATGGTCCATGAGAAGCGCTCCTCGGCTGTGGAAAATCGTCGCTTTCACCAGCGCACAACCCGTGAGAAATGCTCCTTAACTGTTGAAACTCATCACTTTCACCAGCTAACCATCACCTTTAAAACACACGTTAGTTGTTGAAAGCGTTTTATGAAAATTTTAAAGAGAATACCTTTATGGGTCATCTTATTTCTAAGACAAAAGTCAAAACCTAAGTCTTACTACTAGAAAAACTCAAAAGCAAATTTAAGAACACTACCAATAGCCATGCTATCTACCACAAAATGCAACCATAGTGATGGATTCATTTTGGGAGCTAACATTTGACTCCAACTGAGATGGGCATCTCCCTGTGAGGTGACCAAGAACCTAGCTAGAATCAGTAGCCTTTATTACAAATTTGAAAAGAAATCTGAAAAATAGTTTTGATGGTATCATTGGGCATGGAGTTATTCAAGTGACAGAAACAAAGAAAACATAACTAAAAAAGAATATGTACAAGTAGAACAGGGCTTTTAATAAAGCCTTATGAAAAATAGGTCTTCAGAAAGCGCCCGGTTAAAGGGCCACCTGCTACTTCCTCGCCTGGAAGATTTTGGAGAACAAAGGTATTGTTCTGCTGCACCACTGTTATGACAAAAGGACCTGTCCAGAGAGCCTCAAATTTGACGTGTTTCCCTTTCTCTTGACTTGTTGCATCCCACTTTAATAATAAATCCCCTGTTTTGAAGACATTTGATTTGACTTTCTTGTCGAAGGTCTCCTTGATTCTTTCTTGATGTAATTCTGTTTTTTCCAAAAGTTGCTCTCTATCTTGTTGTAGCTATACCAAATTATGAATTCTCCGGGTCAAATCACTTGGTTCAGAATCAGTTTCTTGTAAAAACTTTGCAACTGGCAATGCAGGTTGAACAGGAAATATGGCCTCAGTACCATATACCAACTTGAAAGGAGATGTACCAATTGATTTCTTACATGTAACCCTGTCATCCCACAAAGCAAACTTCAGCTTGGAATCCCAGCCTCTGGCATTTTGTTCAAGCAACTTATTTATAATCTTGACTAAACTCTTGTTTGATGACTCAGCTAGGCCATTTCCTTGCGGATAGTAAGCAGTGGAATGTACCAGCTAGATTCCCAGCTCTTCACATAATTTCACCAAGTGTTTATCTTTGAATGCTTCAGCGTCATCAGTGACTATTCTCTTTGGGCAGCCAAATCTGGCAAATATGTTTTCTTGCAGAAAATTTATGATGACAGTATGATTGGCGTTCCAGGTGGGAATATCCTTAATCCACTTTGTAAAGTAATCAGTGGCAACAAGGATCCACCGCTGCTGACCACTAGAAGGCGGGTGAATTTCACCTATGAAGTCCAGGCCCCACTGCTGGAATGGCCCTGTGACCACTATAGGTTTGAGGGGAAGGGACTTCAGCTGTTGTTTGCCTTCAAATCTTTGACACTTGTCACATGTTCTCTCAAACTCACACACATCTGAAAATAAAGATGGCCAGTAGTAACCAGATCTTAAGATTTTATGTGCAGTGGTTTTCCAATAGTGATGGCCCCCGCATTCACTATTACGGAATTCGATCATGACCTTAGCTGCTTCTTCTTGGTTTATGCACCTCAATAATAAACCTATTGGATTTTTCCAAAACAATAAGTTGCCACTGATGCAGAAATTTATGGCTTTGAGCTTCAAATCCCTTCCTTGTGTTTTTGTCAAATTTGATGGGACTGATAAAGTTTGCAGAAAATAAATGATGTGACTATACCATTTGCAATCAGCTAGGTGAGCTGAGACCTACATTTCTTCACCTTCTTTGTCCCCTGAAGGCTGAACGTTATCTGTATTAATACTTACCAAATTTATTTTGAGCAGCCTGAAATTTTCTTCTACTAGAAGTTTGGCAAGACCTTGACGCTTCACAAGTTTTGTTGGTTTGATTTCAACATCGAATTCAATCAACTTTATTATCCACTTACTCCTTTTTCCATCTATGTCGGGTTGTATAAGCACATCTTTAACTAAACTGGAGGGAAAGAAAGATATTACCTTTGCATGAAGGATGTAAACTCTAAAAGCTTTCAATGACTTGAAAGTGCATATGCTTGTTTCTCCAACAATTCATACTTTACCTCTACGTCCCTCAAGACCTTACTGAAGAAGGCAACTGGCTTCTCCTGATCATCGGCATTTTTCTGCAAGAGTACTGCTGTGATTGTATCACTTGAAGCAAATGAAAAAATTTAAAATACCTTGGAGAAATCGGGGCTGATCAAAACAGGGGTTGTTTTGATGGCGTCCTTGATGGCATTAAATGAGTGCCTGGCTGCTTCAGTCCATTTTACCTCGGAGTCCTTTCTTAACATAGCAGTGATATGCTTTGTGATTTCTGCAAAGTTTACCATAAACCTTCTGACAAAGTTTATAGTCCCAAGGAAAGACTGAATGACCTTCTTTGATCTAGGAAGAGACTGATTTTTAATCGCTTCTACCCTTTTTGGGTCAATTTTCACCCCATCAGCTGAGACAATATGCCCAAGTAATTTCCCTTCCTTAAGTGAAAAATTTGATTTTTTCGGATTAAGAGAAATGCCATACCTTCGACATTTCAGAAATGTCATTTTTAAGTGTTGCAAATGAAGTTCATGGCTACTTGAGAAAACAGTGATATCATCGAGATATATCAGGACAAATTTATCTTTTTCTCCAACAAAAGCAATGTCCATCACCCTTTGGAATGTCACTCCTGCATTCATCAATCCAAAGGGCATCTTCTCGTACATAAACGTACCCCATGGAGTGGTAAAAGCAGTCTTTTCCTTATCGTCCGGATGGACAACAATCTGGTTGTATCCGAAAAACCCATCAATAAAAGACATCACATTTTATCCTAACACCTTCTGCAAAATATTCTCCATCTTGGGAAGAGGGTAGTTGTCCTTCCTAGAGCACTTATTCAAATTTCTGAAGTCGACGCAGAGTCTGATCTCCCCATTCTTCTTCCTGACCGGTACGAGATTCGTAATCCATTCTGAATATCTGAGGGGAATGATGATGCGAGCGTCCAATAGTTTTTTAATTTCCCTTTCCCTTGTAGGCAGCAACAAAGGATTGAAGGATCTAAGATTCTACCTGAATGGTTTGGTGTCTTTATTCAAGGGAATCTTATGTTGAATTACCTATGTGTCAAAAGTCTTCAAATCATCATATTGCCAAGCGAAAATGTCAGCAAAATCCTTTAGCAATTCTCCATAATCAGCCCTTTGTTTTTCAGTCAAATGTGAGGCTAAGTTAACATACTTATGATCTTGTTTGATAGCTACATTGTACTGCAAAACTTCTGAGTCATTTTCCCCACTTTCCAATTTGACAGTCACATCATTATTATCAAACAACCTTTCCAACGGGACCAAACCCTTAGGAATTTTGTTGGTGGACAGCTGGACTATTTCATGTGCTGTTATTTTTCTTCTGAATTTTGGCTTCTCAATTTCATCGTCATGTTCATTCTCCTAATCGATCTGTAGATTTGAAAAATCATCTATCACTGCAAGAAATCTAGTGAGTTCAGCATCATCTTCAAAAACCTTCCAAAATTTTACATTGTCAGGGAGAGATGGCCTATACTTAATTTGATTTTCGTAATTCAATTTATGAGGTAGAGGGGGTATGAAAGCACAAGCCAACATAGCTAATGAATCAACCAATTCATTCATTTCTCTAGGTACATATGAAATTTTAAAATCTGCAAAATCATGAATTGCCCTCAACACTTCATCTCTGTATGCTTTCAGTGTGACATGTTTTGCTTGAAAGGACTTATTTACTTGTTGAATGATCAGATCTGCATCTCCGAATACCTGCAATCTTCCCCATCTCTTTGGTTGCATTTAGCCCCAGAAGTAGTGCCTCATACTTAGCAATATTATTAGTTACTTTAAAATCAAGTTTAAAGGACAAATGAGAAGTTTTCTTAGAAGGGGAAATCAATACCACTCCTGCTCCTGCTGATTCTTTAGTGCAAGCACCGTCAAAGAACATGGTCCAAAGATCGTCCTCTGTTGTTTCTGTGGGTTGAATTGTGGGCTTTTTGAGCAGCAATACATCTAGTAATGAATCATCAATTTGCAAAATACAAGATCCCATACCTGTGTCGACAGAATAGATAGGGTGATTGGATGGATTTTTCTCGTCACTGATTACATATGCCAACTGAGATTCCCTGTATAGCCTTCTGTTTACCACTCCAAAAACAGGGATAGTAGCATAGGAGAGATCCATTTGAAGAGTGCCACCTAACCTCTTCATCCACGATCTTGATAGTAGACATCCAAATTTAGGAGGTATGTCAGCCACTACTATATCCATCACCATAGTCTTCATGGATGCTTGGGTTAAGGTTACAGCCAAATCCTTGATCATCCCAAGACATTTGACTTTTCGAGAGTCAAAAGAGAAAAGATCATGATAAGACTTGGTTATCTCCAGCCCAAGCTCATCCATGACCGCCTTTGGAATCAAATTGTGCGAAGCACCGGAGTCCAACAAACAGTTATGCAGTGTTTTCTCATGAATATTTAGAGAGATTTAAAAGGGAGGACAGCTTTCATCTCTATCTTCAATCATTTGGCCCGGAGTAATGGTTGGATTTTCATCATATATGTTGAGGATATCAGCAGAAAGGGATACAGATTGGGGATCTAGAGTTTTGAGGATATCCTTTTTGAACATTTCATTTTTCATTAGCTCGACTAGAGGAATAGGAATTTTAATTTTTTGTATTTCAGCCTCAAAATTGAATGAATATGGGACTTTATCATAAGCTTTATCAGAAACCTTTACCTGATTCGAAGGAACTTCCTGATTGCTTTGTTGTTCAACAGGAGGCTGACTTTCTGGAGTTTGATGCTTGAAAGGGGCAGCAGTCTTCTTGGGAGGAGCTGATGCTTTCACCTTTGAAGGATTTGTTTGCTGATTCTCTGATGTCTGCTGCTTTTTCTTAACAGGGGTTGTGCTCTTTTGAGGACAGGCTGGTGTCTCTTGTTGAGCAGTATCAGATTTTGATCGGAGGTTATATCTATTCTTGTCTTCTGTCGTGAAAATTCCATCATCAATAAGATTATCTTCTGTCTATTCAGTCATCAATGATTCCTCATAGTCGTGTTGTGTTAGGTAAGATTTCTCTGTCTCTCCTTGTTGACGGGTGAAAATGACCATCCGTCAACTGGGTGAGTGGAACCGGTCCGGGGTTGTCTAATAACCCAAGTCGTTTGGGATGAACCACCCTGACGGATTTAGCGGCTCTGTTAGCCGATTTAAGGTTCTAAGAAAACAAAAAAAAGAAAACTACTCTAACTAACTAATCTAACTAAGAATAACTATTAAAACAAAATAAACTAATCTAACTAAAAAGAAATAAAATGAACTAATAAATTAATCTAACTATTCTATATATATATATACAATCTACTATCTAATACTATACTAACTCTAAGAAATCAAATATCTAACTACTAACTAAAATAAATCTTATTCACAAAATGTACAATATTAACAATTTACAGATTTGAATGAAAACCTGAAAAACTCATTTGTATTCTGCCCCAAGACAGAGACATATATTTTTTGTTGATTTTATAATTTTATGAACAAGAAATAAAACAAAAACTAACTAAACTAAACAAATAATATACTAACTTTAACTACAAATCTAAACTACACATATATCTAACTAAACTACTTAAATTATACTAACAAACTACCTATTAAATACTGAAAAACAAACTGACCTGAAGGAACGCTCCAGGTTCGTCCTGTGTGTAATGATTGTCTTAGCTGATCGGAGGGAGGAAACCCGCACCAAATTATCCAGGAGCTTCTCGTAAACAATAAGTTGTAGTGCTCTTCAAATATGATTACCGGACAAACAAGATATAAAAATTACAATAATATTATGATTTATAAATCTTCACAGTTAGATAAACCTGTATGCAAAGATCTATACGAACTGATTCAATTAATGAAGAAGAGAAATCTATGATTCATTAATTGAAACAAAGTAATTGTTGTATTTTTAAGTAATGAAAGAAATCAGATATGGATAGCACATTAATCAAATCATATCATTCTGCAATAGATCATGATAGATAAAGTAGTCTATAATCAACTGCAAATTGATAAGCATAAACTTGAAACAAAAGATTGATATATTGAAAGTGAAAGTTGTAGCAAAACATCAACTCTTGTCTCAGTTTGTATTAGAAATCCATAGACTGGTTCTCCCACAAGTGAGGATGATCCTTATTACAAAAAATAATAAGTATTTAAAGACTTTCCACAGGGTAAAACATCCCTGTGGAAGTTATCAAAACTGTTTACATAAAATCTGGGAAAATATCCCAAGTCTGACTAAACTAGGAACCTAAAATAAAAACTAAATCACACAAATATCTCCTAGACTGTCCAGCATGCCCAATGCAATTCGGATGTACCTGAAAATGGTCAAAAATGGACAAGTTAGGAGGATATTTTGTTGATAAAAATGATAAAAAAATCTAATTCTATAGACTAGCTATAGAATCTTGCGATTCTGTAGCTGATCTAAATCAGACATAGAATCAGCATTAAAATCAATTCAAATCTTTGAAAATACATTCAAACTATCAAAAGATATTTGATTGCAAAAAGCCTTATTCAAATCGACACTTGTATGCAATTTGAACAAACTAAATCAAACGATAAACTAGATAGCTATACTCTGTTTAATTCGTTACCAATTCGGGTATACAAAATCGTATCGAACAGTAATAAAATCGTTTCATATCAAATTGAAATCGATACAGTTAAACAAATCATAAGCAATCGTTCATGCAGCCTCATCAACAGGAAACACGATCGAATCCAAACAAGATGATTTTCTCAAACTGATATAACTGTATTAAATATAAATGATCATGCTAATAGCGAATCAAATCAAAATTGGTATGTAAATTATCACATACGAATTCATAATGGGATCAATCAGTTGATAACAGGGTCTATGGGATTCTCCAAATCGTTTATTATTTCCAATTGGGGGCAGACGAAATCGATTGACTTTCAATAAAAATATTACTAGCATTCATTTCAAAACGAACTATTAACCGAATTTGACAGAGATAACATATGTCGATCTGGGTTTAACCAACTCATTTTGAAAATTAAAATCAAACAGAGCAGTATCGAGTCTATTTTTTATACTAATCCAACTCATAAAATCAATCGTACTAACTGAAGATACACAGCAATCCAATCAAGACAAGAGCAAATCGAACAGTTGGAGTTTAACATGGTCGTTGTGAATCAAAACTGTTCCATGATTCGGGCGTAGATATCTTTTACACAGGCTTAAATGAGAATATCGTTTCCATACAAAACAGAGTCGTTCTTTCCAAATCGGAGTCGATCAGAGTTGTATTCCTGATTTATAAGATTACATCACATCAATCCAAACTCACGAAGTCGTTCTAAAATCATAGCATACAAACTAAATCAGAGACGATGTAATCCAACCATAACGAAATCATACCAAATCAAAACATGATCGTGCTCTGATTTTAGCATTAAAATCTCCTGTACAGGTTAGATGAAAGAAAACCATTGATTTTGTTAACTCACACCAAAAGTCAAACGAATCAAAACAAATGAAAACCAATCAATTTCTAAACTGGGCATGGCCAAATCATTTAACCAAATCATAACCTCATTTAATTTTAGCAGAACAAAAACAATGTACAGGATGAACAACATAACCATTTTTTATATGGCTATAAAAAAGTCATTTCGAACAATAGACAGAGCTATTTGAAAACCAAACTCAAATAATTATATTAATCCTAGAAATTCACAAAACGAAATTGATACCTAAATTCATACCTGGATGATGAGCAGACATCTTGATCATGACATTTTGGAATTGACGACGGCTGTAACTGATTCGACATTCCTAAAAACGATGGAACCAGTGGTTTTCTGCTTCCTATCATTTGCTTGAAGCTTGTCTCTTTGGCTTGTCAATATTGTAACTTGGTTTCCAACGCTTTGATTTTCGATTGAAGTAAGGGAACGTCTATATAGTATCGTTCCAACCACACCTCACATTGGTCACATGACGACTGTCCGGGCTTCGAAAATGTAGGTAAGGGTTTAGTTACATCGCCGAGGGTTTCATTAGGAAGCTTGATCCCAGGGTAGCTAGGACTGTTCCTTAGGTAAGGGGGCAGATTAGAAATGAATTCATAGGGTGGCTCGGAGCACAGACCTTGGGAGTAAGGGTACTCACTAGCTAGGAAGCGTTCTATATCAGAGTCCAAGTCTTCAATGAGGACTATGGGCTTCTGCTCAGCACTAGGTTTAGGTTTATTCCTAGCCATTCTCGAGATAAGTCGAGCATTATTTTTACCTTTTCCATCAACAGTAGGGTTTCCCTTGACATTTTTTCTCACAGGCTTTTTTATAGCCTCAACCTTGTCTGCTAAGACGTCGGGTAGGTCGATATCAGGGTCGACCGATGGTTTAGGAGAGGGCAGTAGTACATGGAAGGGCACAGGTGGCTCGACCTTGGTTTCACTAACCATAGGCTTGTCAACTTGGACGGGATCTGCATCAGCAAAACCATTCCGAGAGATAAAAGCTTGCCACCTATCACCGTGAAGATTTAAGTGATGAACAACGATGAGTCTGATTAGGCCGTGGTGGAACAAGCTACTATCGGCCTTTTCTCTTTTAAACCTCTTAGCCATTTTATAAAGACTTCACTGGAAATAAAAAGGCATATTCAATGGATACCCCATAAAATTCATTAACAGTCGAAGGTGATAAACAAAAACCAGTCCATATCGACCCTCACAGGTCACGAATTGTTTAAACACCATCAAAAGATCATGCCATCTTGGTTTAAGCGTGGAAATGGGAATATCTATGTCACAGGATGTGACCTTTCGTGAGACGAACAGTAGTGGCCATGGCACCTCCTCAACTTTAGAGTTTTTGAACCATCGCTGGCCTGTGGCTGCTAACCCGGTGGCAGAGCTAATGAAATCTTCATTGATTTCCAGCTGAATGTCACCTACCTTGGTGTTGTCCACAATTTTGGTCATCATGATGATGTAATGATGATGGAAAAATCAGGCTCTTCACTAGAACACTTTCCTGAGAAAAGTCACCTTTGTCTGCTTCCAAAAATCATATTTTTAAGCGAGGTTCCCAGGCTACCTATATATTTTCCTGCGAGAATGCATGATTCTCGCAGGCTGCATTAAGCTGGGGTGCGAGAGGTTCGCACTGTACCTAACTATCAGGGTGCGAACATCTTCTAAAGGAAGGAAAAATATAAATTCTCGAACCTTCTAGAAGGGAATCTTCTAGAAAGATGAGTTGGCATTCGAATGGTTATCTAAGTATTGGCTTTCCTGATTTCTTGAGATCATTCCTATCCAAGTAACTAATCCATTCTCTCCTATATATTGAGGGGAATGCTCATGGAAAAGGTTAGAAGCAAACTAGCAAGAGAATTATTGGAGAATTAGTGGAAGATTGTATGAAGGACTGATGCTACAATAGCTAGAGACACCATCAAGGTTATCAAAAGTGGTTGATCTTCTTCATGCATGAGCAAGTGTGTGTGTGTCAGAGCTAGGAGCCGTCGAAAGGAGGTTTGCAACATCAAGGCTCAGGTTGTAAGTTTCACTTTCAATCAATATAATACAACAATATGTCTCTTTCCCATAAAGCTAATGTCACTTTATTACATAACTCCTTGATCATATGTATAATTAATTGTTGAATATTTTAAGTTGTTTTCACTTCAATTAGTTTGAGTTGTCCTGGTCTTGGTGGCGCAAGAGCTTTGGAGCGAAGATTGGAACAACAGAGACCCAAGGAAGCGATCATAAGGTATGTTCATGATTCTTTCCTCCTAGTTCATTCAACATTTAAAATCTAGGGAAAGTGTATTATTCTGTCTTGTTTTGTTCTAGATCCAAGTGGATCTAGGGAGATCGGTTTGTGTCCGCACTTACAAATTAATCCTGAAACAAAATTGGCGACTCCACTGGGGAACATTCCCTTTTTCTTTATGGTTTTTGAGTTTTTCTGTGGCCATTTGCTCTAGTTTCATTTTTCTCCTGTTTTATCAGTCTCTGAGTCTTCAGGATACCCTGATAGACCTTTTGGGTCTAGAATCCTTTGTTATTTTTGCTTTCATTTTTAAAATTTTTATCATCTTCAGGAGTTCTCGCACTGTGTTTAACTGCATCCTGTGAGAATCAGTCAGGTTCGCACCCTGCATATAGGGTCCAGTGCGAGTACCTCACACCTTGCTAAAAGGTTGCCTGCGAGAATCATAGATTCTCGCACTGTGTCTAACTGTTTACCTGCGAGCAAGATTTTTCAAAATTTTGAAATTGACTTTTGGTTTTTCCAACTGCTCAGATCAGTTGATTTACCTCTTATGAGCTTATTGGATTATTGATTGACATGGTTCTTGCTTTAGTTTGCATGCTTGAACAGATTTAGGGTTTCAAGGTTTTTCTTGCCCTTTGTAGCTTGACTTTCGTTTCTTGGCCCTTATTGGCAAATTCATTCTCTCTGACTTCTGGAGCTGAGTGTGTCTGATTGGCTGAGAACCAGTGATTGGCAAAGAGTTAAGTGCTTGGTGTTTCTCATTTGTTTGTTGGTTCGAAAGAACATTTTCATTTGCATTGAGAAGACTCATTGGTTTGCTCTTTGTTTTTTGTTTTCATTGAAAGAGTTGATTGGGTTGTTATTGCTTGATTCTTTATGATTTGATTTTATGCTTTCTCATTGATACAATGAGAATTCTTTTTGGAAAGTGAACAATCATCTTTTCTTTCAAAAAAACTTGTTTTTGTCTTTTAGAAAACATTGAAAAAATCAAATTTTAGAGTTTGTTGAAGTATTTGAAAACAACATATAGATATTGTTCATTGATAAATGATTGTTTTCATTGACATTTGAAAGGAAATTGTGCATTGCATTGTAGTACAGGGTTGATTTGGAAAATTTTCTCTCTCTCCCATAAATAGGATTCATGGAATGAAAAGTGTTATATTTTATTATCATCCTTGCATTATTTGGGTCAGAGTCATACAACATGAGTTTCACTTCCGTTACCTTTGAGTAAACAACAGCTCTTAAAAACATTGGATAATCTTAAAATTTATCTAGTAACTCTTTTCTAGGGCTCTTTTACACTAACATTTAGCTAGGCTAGTGCTTTGGAGTAGGAAGAGAGATACACTCTCCAAAAGCTCAAAAACACACAATATCATCTTGAGTTAGGGAGTGTTAAATTCCATTTGCAACATATTGTCCTGGGAAGCCCTTCTAACACAAGGGTCAAGCACTAGGTCGCATTGGTGTTGGCAGAGTTACTAACCCTGCTTTGTTGACATCGGTGTAGATATTGCACGTATTACAAGGATCACTCTGAGGTATACCCACAATGATGAGTGGAATCCTTTTGAGTTGATTTTGGGCTAGATACCCTACCCTTGCGTCCGGATCGGACTGACGACTGTTCCCCCAGGTTTTATTGTTGTTTGTGGTGACCTTAGTGGCCTATCTCTCTAGGTTCTTACCCAAAGTGACTGTGGAGGGGAAAGTCTTCATGGTACCTGGAATTGACGTTGATCAAACTCACTCAAGCTCCTTGGAGGGTATACCCATGATTATGTGTGGGAGCTTGCACCAGGGTGTAAGTCTGTTAAGTAGGTTGTCAACGTAACTTTTCCAACTTAGCCCTGCCCCTTCTTGTCTCATTGTTGCGACGTTGGATTTCATCACCAACTCGTGGCTTCGACATTAGAAGGTATTGTTTGCTTGGCGATTGTTGCCTAGATTTTTGTTTACTAGTGTGTGTTGTTTGTTTCTCGAAGTTGACCATAGGAATTTTTTCGCGGAGCTTGTCACTCGTTTACAATTTCTCCCCCACGGCGTTCTCGTAGAATGAAAGGTTTATCTCCAGAGCATCTGGACGATTCTCAACCCTCGCCTACTGGTACACCTGAGGGTTCTCCCCATCAGACAGAAGTCCCAATGGTTATTCCACCACACGGAGAAACAAGTGACGTTCTAGTTGTCACTACACCACCTCCACAGGTAGAACGAACTGACTCTCTAGAAGATTTTCGAATTACCAATACTAGAGAGGACTATCGCATTCGTCGTGGTGAACGACCTTTTGTGCGATTAAATTCTTCTGACAAAACCGTTGTTACATCTTATGAATCAACTGTTGGGCCTTCTCACGGTGTAGTAGGCCAAGATCCTTTTTGGTCAGGTGATTTTTGTCGAGTCCTTTTCGGTACTGAGTCACCCCCTGTCTATGAAATCAACCCTCCTGTGTATTCTGAGACAGAAACTACACCCGAGACTACTAATTATCACTTTGTTCTCCCTCTCGAGATGGCCCATATCACGAATAATACGAGTGTCCAAACCAAAATTACTGCAGCTACTCTTGCTCCTATCAATACCCAGCGAATACCTGATGTCATCCCGACATTACCACCCGGTTACCATGCATTGAATGCTTTGTTGAATGCTTCCAATCCAACACCTCCACAAACCCCAGTCGGTTCCCCAGGTGGTCCTCCTTTTCCTTGGCACCCTATTCCCGGTTTTATTCCGACACTCCCTCAGTTTCCTTCTGGTAATCCTAATCCTAGTGGCACTATTCCGACTGTTGCACCAAACTTACAGATTCCTATTGGTGGACAAGGTAGTATGGTTCATTTCCCTTTTCCCGGACACAACACAGTTACTACACAACCTACGGTTGGCACACAACTTTCGGGTGGAACTATACCTATGATAGGGGGACCAACCTCACCTTTTGGACAAAATATACCCCCTGAATTGGCCCAGTATTGGAATCAGATTCTACAAAACTTTCATCAAAATGTTGGGGGGCAGCAAACTGTCCCTACCATGGGCCAACCTTATCCGAGTGTAACTAATCCTATTTGGGGTCAAAGTCACACTACTCAACCTCAGGCCCCTACTCAAACTCAAGGTTACAATCCTTGGGGCTACTATCATATCCGGCCACCACCGAATCAGCCAGGGTCTTCCCTCTACGGACAGTCTGCTTATGGTCCTACTGGTTTGCCGATAGGGCTTCCACCCCAAATCTATCAGTACCCGCAAGTAAACCGACAGTTTCCTTTTCTTTCTACTTTGGATTTTCCAAATTTTTCTAGAATTCTCAATGATTCTATTCATCACTCTCCCCAATGGCTTGCTATTCCTGCTAAACTTCCATCGGATATTCCGAAATTCGATGGCAAGGCGAGAAAGGACCCAAATAATCATGTCATGACTTTTCATTTATGGTGTTCGTCCAACTCGCTGATGGATGACTCCATACGTCTTTTTCAACGAACCCTTACCGGTTCGGCCGTGAAGTGGTATATTGAATTGCCACGAGGTTTCTTTTCTGATTTCAACACCCTAGCTATGGATTTTCTCACACATTACCAGTTACCGATCTATTACGATACTGGGATTGAGATCTTGACTTCTTTCAAACAAACTAAAGGCACTCATATATCGAATCATATTCATGAGTGGCGAAGGAGACGACGTCTCATTAAACTTGAACTCCCTGATCAGTTACTGGCAGAATGGTTTACGAAATCTTTTGTGAATGAAATTGGTAAAGACATTGCTATGGGTGGTGTTGTTACAGAGGAGCAGGCTATAAGTCGTGCTCAGTATCTTGATCTCGTTTATTCACAAACGAGAACAATTTACGATTTACTACCTGAACTACCTCATCCTGGTACTTCTAGCACTTCAACTGCTCCAGCTGCCTCGCATGCCGCTGATGGTGTGATTGGTACTGCTCATACCCACTCACATTCCGTTTCAACTACAACCCCTAAATCTAATTATTCCAATGTTCAAAATGCTCCATCTCCTGCCCCTTCCGCCGGTAAAACTTATGAGGTGAACGTTGTTCAATCTACACCGACCGGTAAAAATAAATAGAAGAAAGGAAGAGGCAAAAATAAGGAGAGTAAAAATAATAATCAAAATGAGCAAACTAAAACCCCTCCTATTGAAGATCGGGATAAGCACAAACCACGCTACCCTTGCCTTATCTGTGGTGACGATCACTACACGAAGGATTTTCCTCGACGTGTCGAAGTTACTAAGTTCCTTCAAGGAACACCGAAACCATCTACGCCAGCAGTCTTGTCCCAACCCTTCCCGTCTCAGCAATAGGCCTCGTTGGTCATCCATGACCAACCCTCTACTTCTACGACATCATATGTTTTGATGTGTACCAATGATTCTAAGAAAGACAACGTTGCACTCACGACTAGAGCCAAAGACTATACTCCATCTAAAGAGAAGGTCGACGATTTACCTCCTGATTTGGTACAGCCCTCTCCGCCAAATCCACCTACGAACGGTCCTCTTCATCTCGAACGACCGAGCCTTGATACAGTTCTGCGACCACCCCCGAAAGGTGTCGTTAAGAAATCGGCATTCAATACTCATGCTCGTGCGGCCCAGAACTATAGCATTGTCGAAGATCTGGCCCAAGCACCTTCAGCGATGTCTGCCCTTGAAATCCTTCAGTCTTGCCCTGCACAACGAAGGGCTCTGTTGAAAGCTATAGGTGGAATTGATCCTACAGATACGAATCTAATAGTCTTTGACTTGGAAGATCATATTCTAAGGTTACCCCCTCAGCTTGTGTTCCAGATACAAGTTGTTGTTTCGGACAAAAACATTTGTCGGACTGTTATAGATGAGGGTGTATCTACCTGTGTAATGTCTTTTACTTGTTGGAAAGCCATTGTCTCTCCTCCTTTAAATGAATCACAAAATACTTTGAAAGTCTTCAATGGCTCGGGTTTTAAGCCTTATGGTGTTCTTCCATCGTTGTCTGTTACTCTAGAAGGTAAGACAGTCCAAGTTGAAATGGAAGTTTTCGATGCTCCCCTGGATTATAATCTTCTACTTGGTCGTATTTGGATAGATTCTATGTGTGTTGTTGTGTCAACACTTTTCTTTGTCGTGCGATTTCCTCATCAAGGAAAGGTAGTTATCGTTGATCAACTTGCCTTATTTAATTCTGATACTCATACTGAAAATGTGTCGTTTATAGTTAAAACCCCACCGGGTTACGAGAATGTCGATGTAGGCCTTTTAAAAGACTCTTCATTAATGGGTACTTTCCCCATACCACCACCACCCGATATTCCATGCCCATCAGTTGCTTCTATTAATATGATCTCCATTGTACCTCATGAGATTTTGGTGTCTTTTGAGCCTTGGATAGTCCCTGATCCAGGAGATCATCCTTGTTTCGGCGACATCATGTCGTTAAGTCCGGTTGAGTCTGCTTATCAAGCCATTCAATCGGCAACCCTTTCTACACCACCTCTTGATGAGTTGTCTCACGATCCTTTTCATGTCATCTTTCCTACTGACGAGATGATCATGTTCATCATGGAGGACACCCCTTGGGACAATGGACATCATCGTTCCATACTGTTTCTAGAACAACACACTCTCGAGAATTAACAGCGGATTTCGACTCTGTCGACCTTTGTTGTTATATCGACCGTTCCCGGATCTACACGTGATGTGTTTGCGGAATGGAACCTCAGTAATATTTCTCCCACGATACCCATTGATATATCAGTTAAACTTGGGATAATTGAGAACATTCACATTGGAGCTTCGTGTTCTCCAGATGAAATTGTCACCTATACTGCTTTGTTCAAAGAATTTCGTGACATCTTTGCATGGAGTTACGAAGAGATTCCAGGTATCGACCATGCTATTGTTCTGCATGAAATAAAAACGTACCCCGGAGATAAACCAGTCTGGAAGTGCCTTCGTCTTGTCCATCCACATAAAGCGGCAGCTATCAAACTCGAAGTTGAAAAGCTTCTCAAAGTCGGTTTTATTTATCCCGTGGCTCTGACAGAATGGGTTTCCAACCCTGTACCGATTGATAAGAAAGGTGGTAGTATACGTGTTTGTGTTGATTATCTGGATATTAACAAAGCTTGTCCAAAGGAAAAATTTCCCACCCCTTTCGTCGACCAGATCGTCGATGACTGTGCTGACAGTGAAATATTTTCTCTCATGGATGGATTTTTCGGCTATAATCAAATTAACATCACTCCTGAGGACAACCATAAAACTATTTTTATTTGTCCTTGGGGTACTTTCGCCTATAGAAAACATCCATTAGGTCTTAAGAATGCGGGCGCGACATTTCAACGTTCTATGTCTTATGCGTTTCACGATATAAAGCATATCGTTCAACCTTATTTGGACAATTTGCCAGCTCATTCTTTACGCCGAGTCGATCACCCCAATCATCTCCGAGCAATTTTCGTTCATTGTCGGTTCTATCGCATTCGTCTAAACCCTCATAAATGCGTATTTTGCGTAGATTCCGGTCATATTCTTGGTTTCATTGTTTCACTTCAAGGGATCTGGGTAGATCCTATTAAGGTTGAGGCGATTCTTAATCTTCCTCCTCCTTCTTCACTGCGCCAGTTACAAAGTTTGCAGGGGAAAGCAAACTTTCTTCATCGTTTCATCCCTAATTACGCCAAGATTACTCATGGTTTTACACGTCTTCTAAAGAAAGGTTCAGAGTTTGTTTGGGATAAAGTTGCCAACAACGCTTTTGAAGCTTTGAATTTCTCCCTCACGAAAGCTCCACTTCTTTTGCCTCCTGATTATAGTCAGGATTACTTTCTTTATCTTGCTGCCTCCAAGTATACTATTGGCATGGTTCTCGTTCAGGAGGATGATGCACACGATGAACATGTTATTTATTACTTGATTCGAAGTCTCACATCCACTGAGATCAAGTACCAACATGTTGAAAAACTGGCTTTGGTTGTTGTTCAAGCGGTTCAACGTTTTCGCCATTATATTCTCTCTAGGAAAACTATAGTGATTTCACATTGCAACCCTATGCAACATATTTTGACACGTCAATTGCTAGGGGGAAAGTACTCCAAGTGGATTGTTATACTCTAGGAGTTCGACTTGGAATTCGATCGCGCCACGTCTAAGAAATCCTTAGTTTTTGCTGAATTAATATGTGATTTTCCCCACTCTGCCACGGAAAATGTAGCAGTAGATTCATTACCTGATGAATCACTTTTCCTTATCAGTACTGACGATATTTGGTATGGAGATATCATTATATATCTCCAAACTCAAAATTCCTGGCCTGCTTTGTCTAGCAGTGAACGACGTCGTATCCGTTATCAAGCACGTCAATATATTATCCTCGGGGATACTCTTTACCGTCGGGGAATTGACTCTGTTTTTCGACATTGTCTGACTTTTGACGAAGTCGAGAAAGCTTTGAATGACTTTCATTTCGGAGCATGTGGTGGTCATATGTCTGGGTATGCTACTGCCCAGAAGATCTTACGTGCAGGATATTTTTGGCCTTCCTTATTCAATGACTGTATTACTGTTGTTCAGAAGTGTCATGCCTGCTAGACCTACAATCAGAAAATTCGGTCGCATCCTGCTCCCCTTCATCCTGTGGTCTCAGTTGGTCCTTTTGCAAAATGGGGCATTGATTTCATGACATGTCACCCTCACTCGGCCGAGGGGCATGGTTACGTTATTGTAACTGTTGATTACTTTACAAAGTGGGCTGAGGCGATGCCAACATTCGATAATACTGGAAAGACTGCAGCGTTATTTCTTTTCAACCATGTCATAGCTCGTTTTGGTGTTCCTCAAGCTATCGTTACCGATCACGGTAGTCATTTTAGGAATTTTATGATATCTGAACTTACGAAAAATTTGGGTCTTCATCATGATAGCTCAACACCCTATTATCTGCAAGCTAATGGTCAGGTCGAAGCAATCAATAAAGTTCTTATAACTATGATTTGACGGATGATAGGAATTCATAAAACCAGCTAGCACATGATGTTGTTTTCGGCATTGTGGGCATATCGGACATCTGTTAAATCCACTACGGGATTTACGCCCTTTCGATTAGTCTATGGCATGGAAGTCATTCTGCCAATAGAATGTGAGATACCTTCTTTGAAGCTAGCTTTTGAACTCTTACCCAATACTTATGTTGAAGAGGAACGTTTGTTGTATCTGATGCGATTAGAAGAGACTCGACGAGATGCCACTCTGGTAATAGAAGCCCAAAAGAAACGCGTCAAGGCACAGTATGACAAGCATGTCAAGCCTCGTGTTTTCTCTGAAGGTGATCTTGTTCTTCTGTATGAACAAGATAAAGATGTCTTAGGAGCTGGGAAATTCGAACCAATATGGCATGGTCCTTACATTGTTCGCAGAGTTTTGGAAAAAGGAGCGTATGAGCTAGTTGATTACGATGGTATCCCTTTGAGTGAACCCAGAAATGGATTATACTTGAAGAAGTACTATGCATAAGTCATTTGTGCACAAGTACTTGTATTTTATGTATCATACTTTGTGTGTGTTACTTTAGTTTGTTTTTGACGTTATCTAGTCTCTGCCCTTATGTGACGTTGTGTTTGATTGCCAGAAGTCGGAGTATTTGCTACCTTATATTGGCTTCGCTGATGGTGCTAGTCGTAGTACTCGGAACCTAGATTCTGCTGCATGGGCAATCTATGCCCCAACAAACGAGCTTATATCTTTACGAGGTGTATGTCTTGGCCGAGCAACCAACAACATCGCAGAGTATAGTGTCGTTATTGAATTATTGGTTGATGCTATCTCTCTCGGAATTCTTCATTTGGTTGTGCGACTTGACTCGCATCTTTTAGTACTACAGCTAAGTAATGTCTACTCTATTCTAAGTCCTACTTTATTAAGGGTATATTTGCGGATTCGCCTCTTGGAACGGTATTTTGATCACATTGAATATCATCATATTCCTAGATGTCTTAATACATTAACAGATGCTTTAGCTAATTATGTATTGGACAGACATTTAAATCATTTATAAATCAAACACATTACAATTCACACAATGTAAAGTAAACCGGTAGAAGCCGTCTGTATATACATAACAATCAAAAGAGTTTGTTTTTACAAAATGTTTGTCCGAAGACCAAAATATCAAAAAATGAAGATTATAGCTTCTACATAGTGACGGCACGGATGACGTTCACGGTAACACACTACTTCCCTAGCTACCCTACGGAGCAGTCGACCCATAGCTGCTGAAACCCCTACAGTATGATGTTGATCGCGTTGTGGAACCTCTTCCAGAGTCATATCTGGAATGTTTGTTGTCAAGCCTTCTAGGTTTTGTTCCACCACCTGGTAATCTTCGGCATACTGAGGTAATACTGTTGCTGCTTCTCCTCGTCGCTGGATAGGAGAGGTGCCAGGAGGTCTATATGGTCCAACATCTGTGTTATCATCAAATACTTTGTGTTAGTCTTCGGATAAATCTATAAAACAAAAACATTTAAATATGATAAAAAAATTCAAAAACATTTAAAAAGGAAAATTTGTGTACTTCTTACCGAGGTCTCCCCACTGAGCGTCCTCAAGTAGTGCTAGATCTGGATCTCCTCGGAAATCCAACCCAACATATGCGTAATCATCGACTATCAGCATCTAGTTCTGCAACCAGTCAAAGAAAATATCGTCATATTTGACGATTGGTCCTGCCACATGTTGGGCCATGAGCCGACACCATCGTAACATCCTCGGATTCCTAGGACCCGGAAAATTCCACTCAACCTATAGACGAAATACAGGGACCCTCTCTAGGAAGAAGGACACTAACAACGATCCATATCCAAATTGTTTCAGTGCACCCCGCCTGCACTTGGTCAGTTGTCTTTTGATACTACGCAACACTGCATCAGCCCAGTTAAATACTCGGGGCTCAGTACACTCGATGTCATACTGAAAATAGCTCTGCAATGCCATATGGGGAGTGACACTTCCAGCCATCCGAGAAATCGTGAAGAGAATAGTGTGGAGAGTCAAGTTAGTTACTCCCCAGATTGCCACTTTCCCTTTCTTTCTTTTGGCCTCAGGTACGCAGTATTGGTTGCAATATTCACTCATTTTCAAACCGCCTGCTCTGTTGTCGGTCAGACTGACATAGGACCCACACCTGGATAATCTGGTCAAGAAGTATATGTCAATTTTGGGTTTTTATATTTATTTATTATTTAAACCTAATAACTAATATGAAAATGAGTGTAATGACTTGCAGGTGTGAAACATGGATGATTATGGACAGTTTTTTCTCTGGTGTGGTGTGATTTTGATTGTTTTTTATGGTTTTTACATAAAACCTCGAGCGCCTTTTGTCCGTTCTTGCACTTGTGAAAAACATAAGAATGTGATCGAGCGTTGTTTTATCACTTTTTCAGGCTCGCTATGGTTATACGAAAAAGGAACCCCCCTAGAGTTCTCTTTAATCTCTTTTCAGACTCTCTAAACATGAAAAGATTGTCGAGCGATCTTTCTATTTTCACGCTCGCTAAAGTATTTGAAGTACGCGTCCTTCGAGCGATAGTTTAACCCTTTTTCGGTCTCGTTGGAATACTGTATGAAAAAGGAACTGAGAGAGTTCTCTTTTAAGTGTTTTTTTCAAACTCTATAATCTTGAAAAACCTTCGAGTTTACTATCTTTGGACTCGTTAAACAAACATTGACAGACTCGTGATGGAACCGAACCACTCCTTCCTAGGGTTCGTTAAAAATACTCCGAGGGACTCGTCCGAAGGATGAGCTTATATCAACAATCATATGTGATCATCTTCAAGCTTGCGTAAAAATAAAGAGGTACTTGCCAGAAATGGTGGGGGAAAATTTGGGAAAGGGATATGTTTCATCTTTGTATTGATTGGAAGCAAGTGTCGCTCTTGAACATGACACCCCCTATTCATCAGTTGAAGTTGGTTTGGAAAATCCATCTGTCTCTCTTTCGATTGATTACAAGGTCATTGCATGTGTCATCTTTGAGTCGGTGTTGCCAAACCGTTGGTCGTGTCATTCATATGTTCAAGAGAAGTCCATCTGAAACCTATATTGAGTCGGCCATCTGTAGTTACCCATTCACTCCATGTCGGCCTTCCCTGTGTCCAAAGTCCAATTTCTACATACTCTGTTTCACTTTCAAACTCAGTTACTCATTTCATGTCATTGATGGGGGATACATCAAGGCCCTCCTGTGACGATTTTTGTTCCGTCGACTTCAGATCATTATCCGGAATCAAGACTTAGCAATTATTTAGTACCTTGGAACTTGCATGCCTCAATGGCAGGTTTCCTCGCTTTCGACAGTGGGTTTACATCATTGACCCCTGATCGAAAGATTCCATCGGATGTTCGACATCAACTCATTTATTCACAGTCAATGGATTGTACTATAATACCTTGGGAGTCATTGACATCAATGGTGATTTCCCTCGCACTTGTTAATGGTTACATCAATGACCAGTAATCAAGTGGTTTCTACCATGTTCGACTTCAACACATGTAATCACATGGTTAGATTCGTACTTTGGGCGATGAGATTGAAGACCCTGGATATTATCTTTGTGATCCAGGTTGCGATGGAGTATGTATAATTTGTGACACATAGATCCACTGTGTATGTTTCGTGGCTATGTCGTCTTGATTTAAACTTTGTCGTATAGATCCACAGTGTATTCAGGTGGTTATGCTATATTGTGACGGCATGGATCCACAGTGTATGATTGGTGGCCATAACCTTTGTTTATGATGTCATCAGTCAATGATCTGAGTATGGGAATGCCTACCTCATAAATTGGTATACATGATATTCTATCGATGCTTGGATGTTTGCAGGTTTCCAATTAGATGTGCTCTTGGTTCTTGACACACACATGCAGCTTACAAAGTCTATCGACTGTCACTGGTTCCAATCTCAAACTTTGGGGGGCATTCTGTTATCCACAATTTTGGTCGTCATGATGATGTAATGATGATGGAAAAATCAGGCTCTTCACTAGAACACTTTCCTGAGAAAAGTTACCTTTGTCTGCTTCCAGAAATCATATTTTTAAGGGAGGTTCGCAGGCTACCTATATATTTGCCTACGAGAATGCATGATTCTCGTAGGCTGCATTAAGCTGGGGTACGAGAGGTTCGCACTGTACCTAACTATCAGGGTGCGAACATCTTCTAAAGGAAGGAAAAAGATAAATTATCGAACCTTCTAGAAGGGAATATTCTAGAAAGATGAGTTGGCATTTGAATGGTTATCTAAGTACTGGTTTTCCTGATATCTTGGGATCATTCCTATCCAAGTAACTAATACATTCTCTCCTATATATTGAGGGGAATACTCATGGAAAAGGTTAGAAGCAAACTAACAAGAGAATTATTGGAGAATTAGTGGAAGATTGTATGAAGGATTGATGCTACAATAGCTAGAGACACCAGCAAGGTTATCAAAAGTGGTTGATATTCTTCATGCATGAGAAAGTGTGTGTGTCAGAGCTAGGATCCATCGAAAGGAGGTTTGCAAAATCAAGGCTCAGGTTGTAAGTTTCACTTTCAATCAATATAATACAGCAATATGTCCCTTTCGCATAAAGATAATGTCACTTTATTACATAACTCCTTGATCATATGTATAGATTAATTGTTGAATATTTTAAGTTGTTTTCACTTCAATTGGTTTGAGTTGTCCTGGTCTTGGCGGCGCAAGAGCATTGGAGCGAAGCTTGGAACAATAGAGACCCAAGGAAGCGATCATAAGGTATGTTCATGATTCTTGCCTCCTAGTTCATTCAACAGTTAAAATCTAGGGCAAGTGTATTATTCTGTCTTGTTTTGTTCTAGATCCAGGTGGATCTAGGGAGATCGGTTTGTGTCCACACTTACAGATTAATCCTGAAACACTTGCCCCTACAGCCATCAAAAGTCAGGGTGAACTGTTGTGCAAAAAATAGATTAAAACCCTCAAGCCGTTGTACAAAGGTGAGCCAACCGCTATCCTCTGAGTCTTTCCGGGCATTGTCGAACAGTAGCAAGGCTTGGCTACCATTCAGCTCAATTCGCACCACTGGTGCCATAAGGAAGAGCACACGGTGAACGAGCCAGGGTTTGAATTCAGCATACATAGGAAAAAAACACCCGAAGGCTTACCCGAGCTAATAGAGGTGAAACAGGAATAGGAGCAACATTAATGACATCGTGCGAAGGTGGTGGAGCTATTTGCTGGCCATGCAGAATAGTCATTACCAAGGTACAACCGTCAGTGCTTTCAACTATACAAATCACAACGCACATGTGTTATAACTATGCCATTTCAATCAATCAATTGAAACCTTTGGTAAGTGGATAAACCACGCGCGCAATCAAACCTTATGCCATAGTTTTAAAACCAAACATACAAATCGAAACCAATACCAAGTGTTGGACCAATGCGCCAATGCGTTTTGATAACATGAACTAGGTGTCATATTAAATGATATATATCAAGGGTTTAACCATAACACCTATGTATTTTTATGAAACCAATGGTCAAGTAGATCAAATCAAAGAACATATAAATCCAATTACCAATGTACCACAACCTCAATTACTCATGAAACGAAATTACATAATCAATCAAAGAATGTCCAATGAGTACAGATCAAAAAGTTTTGCCAACTGCATAATGATAAGTAAAATGTAAGCGCAATAGGCATATCGATAAGAAGGATAACGACAATTCAATAATGATTTTAATGCGACTTCGAAAGACCAAGTTTTCACGCTTACAGTCGTGAAAACAAAAACGAAGGTAAGTGTGCGAATGACGCAAAAATAAAAGTGTCGTTTATTAGAGAATTGCGACGAAAAATTAAGGTTTGGAAAAACTGGTGTAGGCAGCTTATAAGACAGCGGAAAAATGTGAATTGGCTGCCAACAATGGCGACACACTGGTAGAAGCAGTTATCTCTGCCAAAAGGACAAATTCAGATTAGGACAGCAAAGATAATTCCAGCTCAAAAACAACAACCAGAAAATCGTATAAACATCATCATTAACCAACTATTCCAGCAGTGTTTTAAAAGATGAAAACAGATAACAGTACTAAGACCAGCGAGTCACGACATTAAAGATAAAATCTCCAATACTGTTGACAGAGCCACTGCTGCCAGCATGCGTCCATAGCCTCGACAGGGTTTCCATTTAACCCACTCTGACATCTGTATCCTGCCAAGAAGTTCTAGATCAGAATAAAGGACATTAAAGAGGTTTCTTATTTGCAAATTTTCATATACCTGACATTGTTTTGCTTCCAGCGGGCCTGTTCAGTACCCCGGCGAAGTTGTCTTGGCGTCATGCATGCATTTACCCGTTTCCAGCGGACCTGTTTAGCATCCCGACGGGTTTACAAGAACTTCCCACAGCTCTATTAATAATTTATTTTTATTTTTTTTTCAAAGATATATAGTTGAGCGGGGTGACGCTGAAAATCATGACATTTTAACATATCTTTTTAGACCTCATCAGAATTTTTTAGAACTGTCCTTTATTAAGATCCAGAGATGTTTCATTTACAAAAACAACTTCCTAAGGAAGGGAGACATCTTCTGAGTCATTCCTTTAAGGAATAGGGACAGCGTAAAAAGATGATAGATGATCATGACAAGCTTTACTCAGAGATCGAAATCAGTCATCTTCTTTCAAGCAACAGACTTTTGCCAACACAGATATAAATTTCAGAAATATACCATCGAATTTTATACAATTTTCTCAACAGTTATTTCAGCGAAGGAATTTTCTATTGTCTTTGTCTGAATAGCTCAGTGTATAGGTATGTGTATTTCAAAAAACACAAGCTGATAAATTCAAATGAAAAATCAAAAACAAAAAGCAAACGAAAAAACAAACAGAAGCAAAAATATGTACATAATATACAAGGGTTGTCATCAAGAAAAGTATCTTTTCAAGGCTTGGCCATTCACTAGGTAGGTGTCAGGATGCCCCTCAAGATTCTGTAATCGAAAAAAACTGGGACCCAATTTTTCAGCAATTAAAAACGGTCCAAGCCATAAGTTTTGAAATTTTGTGTGTTCTCCCTTTCCCTCATGTGGTTTGTCCCATTTCAAGACGAGATCACCTACTTCAAAATGCCTATCAGAAGCAGAGTTAGAATCGAACCATCTTTTAACCAATAGTTGATGCTGATCTAACTTACATTTAGCTTGGGCTCTTACCTCTTCTAGCTTTATCAAAGCGTTAATTCGGTTTTCCAAAGGGGGACAATATTCTTCTTGGATTTTCTGCGACAACTGAAGTGAAGGAAGAAGAATGTGAGGTGGCAGAATTGCTTCTCTGCCATAAATGAGAAAAAAGGGGGAGTTACCTACAACAGCTTTTGGCGTTGTCCTATCATCCCACAGCGCATTCAATAGTGCATTGTGCCAATTCTAGTGATTTTCAACCACCATTCTCTTGATGATTTTAATCAAATTCTTGTTTGTCAATTCTGCCAATCTGTTGCCCTGAGGATAAAAGCTAGCAAAATACTTCAATTTAATTCATTTTTCCAAAGCGAAATCGCTCATCTCAAGAGAGGAAAAGTAATAAGCATTATCGAATACTAAATAGTCAAGGATACAGAAATGAGTGATAATATTCGAGTTTAAAAAGACAATTACCTGACTGGTGTTGACGGTTCTTAACGCGACAGCTTCATACCATCGGGTAAAGTAATTTGTGGCTATCACAATAAAATTGTGTTGTTGTGAGGACAGGGGGTTGATTGGACCTATCATATCAAGGCCCCACTGCTGAAAAGGAGAATCTATTGAAACGAGCTGCAAAGGAAAGGCTGGTTTTTGTAACCACCCTCATGCTTTCTGACAAATGACACATTTACGACACAAGGCATGGGCGTCTGTAAAAAGCGTGGGCCAGTAATAATCGACTCTTAAAACCTTATGGGCAGTGGTGTCACCACCAAAATTACCACCAGCTTCTCCTGCATGCAACTCTAGCAAGAATTTTTCTGCTTTGTCTTTTTCAAGACAGCGCATCAGTACGCCGTCAAAACTTTGACGAAACAGGATACCATTAACCAGATGAAAGGAGGCAGACTTTAATCTCAATGCTCTTCTTTTAGCGAGATCCAGGTGACGGGGGGCTGGCCCATGTTCAAGACAGAATCTTATATTGTCATACCAAGGACTGACAGGGCTTTGTGCGCAACAGATTAGATTTTGATCGTGTTGTCCTAAGTTTGACATATCGCTTTCTTCTTGTTGTCCTGCTGCTGAATCAGCAACTAACTTGCATAACCCTTGGTCTCTCACTATTTGAGCTGGGGTGATTTCTAAGTCATACTCCTGCAAGGAGGTGACCCAGTTAGCCCTCTTTTCACCTAGTTCCTTCTGCACTAACAGGTTCCTGACGGCTGGGTAAGGGACAATGACTTTCGTCATTGACTTCAAAAGACATGACCGGAAGTGCTTGACTGCTTTGAAAAGAGCGTAAGCTTTCCGATCTACCGCTAAGTAATTAAGTTCAGCGCCTTTGAAAGCAGAGCTCATAAAGGCAATGGGTACTTCATTGTTCTCGGCATTCTTTTGGGTTAGGATGGCGGCATAGGAACGGTCAGAAGCAAAAGTGTAGAGTGTAAATTCTTGAGAAAAATCGGGGCTCATGAGAGACGGAGCGTCTATTATGACCTTCTTTATTGCATTAAAAGATTGATTTTCTAGGGGTCCCAGTGATATTGGGTGTCTTTCTTAATTAGGTTCTGCAAGGGTCTGACCATTTCGGAGAAGCTGGGGACAAATCTTCTCACAAAGTTAATATGGCCTAAGAAAGACTGCATAGATTTTTTGGATGTAGGAGGGGGAAGTTTCGCGATGACTTGAGTCCTTT
>ML792894.1:69168-89989 GCA_009831015.1 Picea engelmannii | reverse complement strand
TATCTCCATGCTTGCCTGACCTTTAGCATTCTCTGCGGCTGTAGCCAATCTGGCCTCGAGGGTCCTAATTAGGCGATTTTTCCTTTTTAGTTGGTTATTCAAAAGCCCAACTGAGAATTGATTTGCCGAAGCATATGCTCCCAATGTTCCCGCGATTTCAGAGGCGAGTTGGTCACTTTTCTTATTTTTGCCATCGGTCATGATTTTATATTTTTTTACAGTGGACTCTCCTTCTTGATAGAACTCTTTTTTCACCACTGCCTTCCTCTTTTTATCAAAAAATAACTCATTTGGAGGGAGTTCATCTGCTCTAATGGGCCTCAGTTCTTCATCAAATATCCATCCCTCACCGACATTTCCCTGTGCCGACTGCAAGGGTGTGACCGAGGTGATGGGATCTCCTATTTGTTTTGCCAATTTTTTGGGAGTACTGACGGGATTCTGCACCTTTGGCATACCCAGAGTCTCTGTTTCAGTCTCTGGTTTCTGTTCCCTTGGTGGGTCTGTGGTTTTTACTTCCACCTCTGAACTTTGTTCCCTGGGTGGGTCCGTGGTCTCCTCTTCTGCTTCAGGATTCTTCATTTGCTCCCCTTCCTGGTGTTTTCCGAGGTTAGAAATTGGGTCCTCAGAACCTTCAGCATCCTTTTGTTTCACCTCGGAAATACCCAAACCCCCCAACACAACGGGAAGGCTTCTTCGTCTATGTTCTTGGAACTTTAATATTGATGTTGTGTCTTCAGGTGCTAATGATTGGATCCGGGTTAACACTTCTTCATACGATCTCGCCCCTCGGAAAACGTCATCCGAGGGTGAATTTTCATGCTCAAATCTCTTGAGCCCACAATGAGCCAAATGATTTCTCACAACCCTCTGTGGATCATGCTTTTTAACCTCGATGGAGACCAAACTTAAGTCCTCCAGGGCAGCAACCTCGGCTTTGACATGCCCAAAATCTAATAAAGAATAGGAATTCAACCGAATAGGAAAAGAAGGCCATACCTTCTTTGAGTAACCCTTGAGTTCTTTGCTTACGCCTCCAATTGCCATTTTCCAAGCAACTTCTCGACAAGCCAGCTTGTCGGGGATGAACAAGGGAAGCGCATGAGGGGGGACAGAAGCTCCGAAAACTCGGAAATACGAAAACTATGCCTCCACATACCAATCTGCTATGCCACTCAGACCTGTTACAATGTTGTCCAAGATGCGAGGTGGTGGATGCCCAAAAATGGCGATATGCAGAGGCACCATCACCTAGTTAAAAATATCATATATCAACTTTCCTGCTTTGTTCTCCCATAGTTTGTCATGATACTCGTGCACGGGTTTTTCTTGAACTAGATTCCACGCCCAGCTCATCAAGGGGAATGGTGTCATGGAACATACCGTGTCCATGATATATGCTGACATGAAAAACGAATACGGTTTTCCACTTGACTTATGCTCCCGATACTCTATGACCCTGTTGGCCAGACTATCTGAGAGCATCTTGGCCCAATTGAACGAGCAACCTTCTGCTACCCGAAACATGAGAGGCACCCATGTGATGTAGAAATGTGTTGTGTCTTCTCTCCCAAATAGCCTGCATGTCATCATGACCACATATTTATACTGTGGTTCCAAAGAAGAGATAGAAAAAACACCCTGGTTGTTTTCTCTGAATTTCGCGGAGCGCGAAACCCAATCTTTGATCAAACCAGGCATGGTTTTGTCATACTGGATGCATTCTTTCTGTTTGAACTCCTCCAGGAAATCGGCACCATATGTATATTCAGACGTTGAAGGTAGCTTGTACATGGTTTGTAAATGCTCGGGCCTAAAAGTCCCGACAGTCACTCGCTAGTTGTTCATGATCGTCCTGGTGGGTAAGTCTATGTGGTCCAACGCCCACTGGATCATGTCGTAATACGAAAGAAACCGTGGCCTGGTTGCTATTCTGTGCATCCCCGATTGGACGATTATCTTGTACTTGGTGTGTAGATCATCCCTTTCGATGTTATCAGAGTCGTCTGAGTAATCAACCAATTCTGCTTGCAGAACATTTGAAACAAATGACCAGTTGGGAATCGAGTCGACACTTCTGGGTGAAGTATCTGCTACATTGTCTGAGCCCTGTTCCGCGATTTCTACAGTCGCCTTCGCTGCTTTCCACGGAGCCATAGCTGAAACTTGCGTTTTCGCCCTTCTGCGATAGACCTGTGTATACATGCAGAAATTAGTTCACTCGGAGAATGATGAGCTCTGTGTGCTTATGAAAAATGTTTTCATTAAAATAAAATGAAACTCCTATATATATTTGAAAATTCTATACTTTTCAAAATAAGTCTGTCAAATCGCAATTAGAAACAAATTTATTTCGTAAAAATCAGATCTTATTATTTGTGGATTCACTCCGATTCTCCATTAATGTCATCAATGTTTGGCGGTCTGACGGTCAATCAGAGTAGGGAGAGGGATGGATACCTCAGGAAACGTGCAAGCCTCGATGCGCGGGACATATCTTGTTTTATTTTGAATTATCAAAACTTAGCAACGTTAATAAATTTCTCGTTTTTCGCTGCATCGTTGATTTTCTTTTAATTTTTTGAGTCTTCAACTCGCCAGACTGCGAGGATCGATTTAGGCTTAATTAATAGTAATCGTGTTTTAGAGAATTATTAATTTTATAATCAATTTTTTCGCCATATCGCGACTCGAAAATTCGAAGACCATTCTCTGGGAGATTAGTATGCCGAGTCACGAAACTACGAGATGGCGATAATTAAGACTCAATTAGGGGGAACAAAATCTTAGATTAGACAATTAATTAATCGAGCTATAATTACGTCGCAACTTCGTGAGTCAGGGTTTTGGACGCCATAACTTTCTAAAAGATAATGCTGAGTGGCAAAACGTCGAGGACAGATTAACCATGGTTAGCATTTTAGTACCTACAAACCTTGACCAGGGTTAGCCTGAAAGAACCTTGTGTTCTTGGCTCTCGGAGCTATAAAAACAAAAATTTGAATTTAGCGAATGCCGAGGCGCGAAACCCCGACGACGTCTAATCACTGAGTTGAAAGATTTGACCTTGGTTACTATCTTGAGTGAAAATTTAAAAAGACTTCGTCGTTTCGTGACTCGGGACGTGTAAATTTATGAGTTATATTCTCCGACCTGCAAGATCCCGAAGTAAAACAAAGAGAGTGACATTCTTAAGAAAGTGAACTTGTTTTGAGAGTAGAGAAAGCATCGCTGCTTAATCGACAAGGTTGCAGAGATTTCAAAGTTTCGAGGGGGGGAGGGGGGAAATCAAAGGGCCATCTTTTGAATTTTAAGTATCCAAAATGAAGATTGTGCAGGGTAACAATAAAACAAGGGCAGCTCCAACAGGTGCCATAAGGAAGAGCACACGGTGAACGAGCCAGGGTTTGAATGCAGCATACATAGGAACAAAACGCCTGAAGGCTTACCCGAGCTAACAAAGGTGAAACAGGGATAGGAGCAACATTAATGACATCGTGCGAAGGTGGTGGAGCTATTTGTTGGCCATGCAGAATAGTCATTACCAAGGTACAACCGTCAGTGCTTTCAACTATACAAATCACAACGCACATGTGTTATAACTATGCCATTTCAATCAATCAATTGAAACCTTTGGTAAGTGGATAAACTACGCGCGCAATCAAACATTATGCCATAGTTTTAAAACCAAACATACAAATCGAAACCAATACCAAGTGTTGGACCAATGCGCCAATGTGTTTTGATAACATGAACTAGGTGTCATATTAAATGATATATATCAAGGGTTTAACCATAACACCTATGTATTTTTATGAAACCAATGGTCAAGTAGATCAAATCAAAGAACATATAAATCCAATTACCAATGTATCACAACCTCAATTACTCATGAAACGAAATTACATAATCAATCAAAGAATGTCCAATGAGTACAGATCAAAAAGTTTTGCCAACTGCATAATGATAAGTAAAATGTAAGTGCAATAAGCATATCGACAAGAAGGATAACGACAATTCAATATTGATTTTAATGCAACTTCGAAAGACCAAGTTTTCACGCTTGCAGTCGTGAAAACAAAAACGAAGGTAAGTGTGTGAATGGCGCAAAAATAAAAGTATCRTTTATTAGAGAATTACGACGAAAAATTAAGGTTTGCAAAAACTGGTGTAGGCAGCTTATAAGACAGTGGAAAAATGTGAATTGGCTGCCAACACTTCTCCAACACAATGAATGTTGTCTTCTCCACCTTCTTGATATTCACCCTCGTCTTCGTCCATCACAACATTTTGAAGAGGGACCTTTATTCTCTGATCTTCAGTAGGATTCTTTTCTCTTTGCAAGATCTGAGTTGGCTGATTATTTCTTCTGAAGTTGTTGGGATTTTGATTTGTGTTCCTGCCTGCAAAATCATAAGTGCCTCTTCCCTTCATAGGCTGTTTAATTTTGATCTTGAGCTTAGATATCTCAGAGGTTAGAGACTCTAGCATCTTAGCCATTTTATCAAACTTCGGATCAGCACTTGATGAAGAGGAAGCCTCATTTCTTGGCCTTCTCCTATCAGAATCCCCTTTCTACTTCTGGGAGGCTAGAATATTTGATTCTACCTCAAGGGCAGCATCTTTCATGAGAGATAATGATGGTGACCTCCTTTCTCTCAACAGTAAACAGAAATCTGAGTCAAAAGCATCAGAATATGTGATCTTGGCAGAAGCATCTGAAGGTTTGATCTCTGCTGGTATTTTACCATACATTCGGTTAAATCTTTTAGTGAAATCAGAGACTGACTCACTACTTTGTTTTCTTAAGTTCCCAAATTATGTGATATAGTAGACAAAATCTCTTCTGTCACCCCAAAGTTTCGAAAATGTCTCACCCAGTTGCTCGATTCCAGCTATGGAACCAGCAGGGAGTTCTTTGAACCATTTCCTAGCATGGCCATCTAGGCTTTGGACAAAGACTCGTGTCCAAACATCTTCTTCTTCAATATTAAGGTTTTCAGCATAACTGTAAAAAGCCTCAATATGTTCTTCAGCAAACACATCGCCTTCGCCTGTGAATTTGGGCATATACTTCTGATAGTCTCCCATTGGCATGGCTGATACTGGGTTTGGCAATATGAGTGGTGCATACCTAGCAGCTAGGATGTGTTGCATCTTAATCAAAGGAGGAGGTGCAGCCATAACTATCAAGGGTGGGGAAAATGATGGATTCTTTTTCAAGTCTTCAACACTGGAGGAATGTGAAAGAGGTGAATCTTCTAATGGAAAAGAGGTCTGATAAGAGGCTCTGTAAAAATTTGCAAGTTGTCCAGCTAAATTTCCTTCACCTTTAGCAGATAGCTCTTGGAGGAGATGTTCAACAGCAAGGATGCTAGTATAAATGTTTAAATGATCTTCTTGTTGCTGAGAATGAAAAGACTCAAGGGAAGAAGAACTGTGGCTTCTTTCTAAAGTCTTGGGTGTTTTTTCAATCAAATTTAAATCTATCAATTTATCATCTTTAGGATTTTTCTATTGATCAAAAAGAATTTGTTCTTCTACAGAATTTACAGTTGTTTTTTCATCAATACTCTCTAAAAAGAACTCAAATTTTTCTGTAATAGATTTTCCAGAACTGAAAAGAGGATTACCTTATGTATCTAATTTTGAAGTTTGACCTTGAGTTGTCTTTCCTTTTATGAGAATTAGTTCTGGATTGGACACTGGCACGACAGGTGATTCTTGAGGATTCGCCCTAGTACTGATCATCTTAGGAGCCAGGATGAACTTGTGGAGTCACCAGATAGATAATTACAACCAACTAAAAATGTCTAATCTTTGTCTATCATCAAAGATCAGCTCTGTGTCGTATCCCAGGAAAGAAGAGCTTGAATTTCGTCTCCCCGGCAACGACGCCAATTTGTTATCACTCCAAGAAACTCCTTAGGGTTGTAGAATAAGGATGCTTGGTAACTTAAGATAATGTATATATATGCTTGGAACAATGGGGTCTTTAAAGATCACTGCAATAGACAACTCATTTTACTTCTAAAGAAACAGTTCTTTTAGGAAACAATAATCAGATCAAAATAATTTGAGAGGGGGGATGTAGAACACTAATCTTGATTGCCAAATACAGTTGGGTGTAAGGCTTAATACAAGACAGAAAGAAGATCCTTCAATTCAAATCTATAAGCTCAATAAAGAGATAACAGTCTTCACAAGCTAAAATAAACTGAAATGAAGTACAGAAATGGAAACATGGATATTCTGATATTGAAAACGAAAGGGAACTGCAATTTTATTGTATTAAAAGAGTCTATACAATAGCACCAAAATGTATCCCAGTTTGAACCCTTGTCTCTTAGAAAAGATAGGCATTTATAGCCTTTTACAATCAGTTTTACAGATCCTAAAAACTTGGATCTGTATCTAAAAATAGCAATTCAAATCTAACTAAGAAAATTGAATACAAAGACTTAATCACTAGACTAGCATTCGAATTGTCTTCAATCTCAAAATTTGACATCTGTATTCCTCAGCTCCTGGAATATGTGATGTTATGAAACATGGTAAAGGCACCTGTCTTGACAGTTGGATTTCTTCAATGTTCATAGTCAATACTTGAGGAAATTTGTTTAGCATGTAGTTCTCAAAAACTCCCACGAATCTCTGATGCAAAGTCTTTTTCGTTCAAGTTGTTATCCCTTTGATACTCTGGAACTTCTTTATAACCTGTGAAAAATGACCAGCTCCATCCTTAGCTTCCAAAAATGTTTTTTCTACTTTCACCAGCTAACTCGCCTTATGATTCGCTGGTTAGCTGGTGAAAGTGTTGCCTTTCACCAGCTAACTGGTTGTAAAATTGCGTTGTGCGCTGGTGAAAGCTCTGCCTTAGCCCAAAATGAACTTTCACCTCCAAAACTGTGATTCGATCAAACCTCAATCTGTCTCTGCTTTATCCCCCTGCATGTTCACAGCAACCTGAGCAAGCACTTGCAAATTTGGGTGTGATTTTTGCTTTTGCTTCAATTTTTTTATTTTCCTTTTAAGGCGCTTTGCTAGCCACCATAGACTGTTATAGTCTTTGGTGATTTTCTATTTCCTCTTCTTTTCCTTGATACTTTCACGAGCCAGTTTTTCAAATGCAGCATTGGTTTCTGCAAAATTGTCAGATAGTTCTTGTATCTTTCCTTTATTACCCTCTCTAAGACCTCCTGCTGAGTGATCACTTCTTTGAGATGCTTGATTTTCTGAGTTTTCTTCGACTTAGTGCTCTTAGATGTTTCCCCTTCCTCAGTGTGAGTAAAGGTCTCATAATTCTGTGCAAACTCAATGGAATGTTCAAGACTTTTGATAACAGGGCTTTCATCCTCTTGCTCTGGTTCTGAGTCTGTGTAAGGCAGGTTTAAGATATTTGTTCTCTTTTCTGTAGGCTGCTCCGTAGTAGTTTCAAAATTCAATTTTTTCTTTGACCTGTGAGATTTCACCCCATAGATTCTATCTTCTGGAGGTCCTGGAAGGGTTCTCCTCTTCTTCGAGCTGCTTTGAGGAGTCAATTGCTTCTTTCCATCTTTCCCCTGTTCATTTACGGGCTGAGTTTGAGTTTCAAAGCCCTCCCAAAAAGGAAAATGTTGCCGGGTCCTTCCCTTCTGTCTTAGCTCCTCCAGAATGATCAATTTAATAAGGCCAAAGTGGCAAAGGGTGTTCTTCATGCTTAGAGGTTCGACTCTAATATTTTTACAGACTTTAGTTAAGCTCTTGTGTAGGAAGAAAGGTAGATTTAGGAGAATTTTACCTGTGAAATGGTATAAGAGATTGAAATGATACAACATCAGTTTGTCATACCTGCCTTCTGAAGTTATGTAGAGTTGGATGCCCTTAAACAAATACTGCCACTCCTCTTCTAAATGGGAAACTGGCATGCTCTTCTTCCATGCATTGTGTCTGAATTCTTCCTTCAAATATGCTCTGAAATTTAAGTTTTTGGGGGCAGTTGTTTTGAACCAACTCTGGCCCGATCTTGGTAAGCTGGTCACTGCAGCGATGGCAGCTTCATCCACGATGATCTCCAAGGACCCAACACGGGCTTTATTTCCATCAAACGTTTTAGCAAACGCTTCTCCTGTTGATTGATGACAGCCATTCTGTAACCTTTCAACAAATTCTATACAACATGCGTTTGAGAAGTGTTTCTGCACTTTTGGATCCGTCTGTAGGAAGGATAGACTGTCCAACTCTTTTCTCAGTAAAGAGCCACTGCGTCTCCTCGCCATCTGCAACTTAAAATCCCAAACGATTCTTCACACCAAACACTGCTAACTGTTGTTCGGGCGAAGGTCTTGCGCTGGTGAAAGCACTCGGCTCTGTCTTTCAACATTAGAAACTTAGCATACATTTGCGAGTGATGCGTGTTGGGGAAGCGATGAGTCGATTTGATGTTGTCAGCAAGGTAGTACAGCTCCTGTACATGCGATAATGGATTCAAATCCGCCATTTCCGACGCCATGATTGTGAAGCATGCGTTTACTGAACAAGATCCGCTTTGTAATCCGACTTAGACATGCAAACCCGAGTTTCCATCATTATCCACTTTCACCACCGCATCATTCTTGATTGCATGATGTGGGCTTATCGTATCATCATTTGATTTTACAACATGGATAAAGCGCACGTGATTCCCGCTTTCACCAGCTAATGGCCCGTGAGAAGCGCTCCTCGGCTGTGGAAAATCGTCACTTTCACCAACGCACAACCCGTGAGAAATGCTCCTTAACTGTTGAAACTCATCACTTTCACGAGCTAACCATCACCTTTAAAACACACGTTAGCTTTGAAAGCGTTTTATGAAAATTTTAAAGAGAAGACCTTTATGGGTCGTCTTATTTCTAAGACAAAAGTCAAAACCTAAGTCTTACTACTAGAAAAACTCAAAACCAAATTTGAGAACACTACCAATAGCCATGCTATCTACCACAAAATGCAACCATAGTGACGGATTCATTTTGGGAGCTAACACAAAGCACACTATTGAGGCACACTATGACAGGGAGGATGAGGTGTGTGTGGATGGAGCGATAGATGTTGATTCAGAGCAGTCGGATGATAACAGTGACTCTTGCATAGAGGCTAGTGATAGTGACTCTACCTCAGAGGATAGTGATGATGACTCTTGCACAGAGGCTATTGATGCTTCCACGCTTGAGGAGGAGGATGACCCTTGCGTAGTGGATAGGCAGCTGGATGGACAGGACAATAGCACCAGTGTATCAACAGACATATCACATACCATTGATGTCTTTACGTCTTAGCAGAGTGGTGACACTAGTGAGGAGTCACACGTATTAGCACCTAGATATGATGAGCTTCCTATGGGGGTCGTGACACATCTGTCACTTGTTCAGACACCCATGATAGCCACGTCACATGAGGAGATCAGTGGCACATCAGGTATGATGGATGAGCCTAGTTTGAAGGATGCATACCATGGACAGGTAGACCCGCAGATCCAGGAGGAGGTTCAGGACGTACAGGCAGTTGACCTCACACATACAGGTCAGCCCGAGGAGATGGAGTCACAACTATTGGAGACTCCATTGGTTGAGAAGATTATAGAGGCTGACAGGTTGATGGAGCAGTTACTTCCAGGATCAGCTTGCACTGATGAGGATGCACTCTTTAGTATTCAGGATGACCATAGCATATGTCTAGACACAACTATATGGGATCCAGGCGTAGAGGATAGTAGCAGGTTGAGTGCACAGGAGGATACAACTGCTCATACAGGGTACAGTGTGATTCAAGGGGAGATAGCATCAAGTGATGGGGTGCAGTGGAATACAGGAGTACCCAACAACAGAGTAGACAGTTCAACACGTCATCTTATGCAGAGGGTGTTTTTGGGAATTCCAGAGTTGACACTAGCAGGACTGACACTAGCAGTGAGGGGTCTGAGATGGCACCTCAACATGATCATGATCAGGAGTCACACCACTTAGCATCATAGTTGAGAGTTAGTGAGGCTATGATCATGGCAGCCACAAGACGTATTGATGACATGCATGTAGTGATGGCAGATCATTGTTGGAGAGCATCAGTGGCATAAGGTAGATCAGATGGATGATTTTCACTCTCTCAAGAAGAGAGTGTCTATGATGAGGATTGACTACCAACAGTTGTTGACAAACATGGAATACCTACTGGGGATTGGCGAGTTGTATCACAGGGACTTGAGGGGGCAGGAGTTGGAGGTAGACCGACTCACTCAGGAGTTGGAAAGCACTCGAGGATTCTTGAGAGGCACACATACAACCCTTCAAGAATCGGAGTCTAGATCAGATGAGCTTCTTGAGGAGATCCGTCAGAGATCCACTTCATCTATCTTGGTGGACACTCTGATATATCCTTTAGTCACATGGTTAGAGGATGTTGGTGGTCTAGCAGAGGAGCACCAGGTGATGGAGGACACTTCCATTTGTGTTCCGAGAGCAGTTGACCTCCATGTAGAGGTTGATCCAGCAATACACCCCGGATCTACGATGCAGCATGAGTCTGCAGGAGACGACATGAGTATGTCGGAGCATACGGTGATGAGGGATAGTTCACAAAGTCATGTCGAGATGTATGGTGGCATTCAGAGGGGTATAGTGCCTTGCAGGGAGGAGACACACTTAGGGGAGTATGTAGAGGTCAATCCTCTGTAGCAGCACATAGTTGTGGGAGATCACCTTCACCATTTCAGTGGTTGCATGGGAGATGAGAGATGGATATTGGTTGACCAACAGTTGGAGGGGTTACTTTCGGTTGTACTGGATGGTTGGGATTCGGTGATGACCACAGGAGAGCATCTATCATGGATACCGGTGGACGAGCTTCTGGTCAAATCCTTGGGATTGACCAAAGCATGTGACGCCTTCCAGTCCTACGGTCAGCTGCAGATATGTCTATTATCCTTTTCTGACACATTTATCATTGACAACAACATGAGGAGGATAACAGATGAGCACAGAAGGCTTATGATAGTGATCAGTCTCACACAGGAGCAGTTAGACGAGATTGGAAGTGATAAACTTCCAAGTTTTCCATGGGATCCGGGAGTTCATTGGATGAGCCGAATGTTTCACTACATGATGACCCAGGTTGTGCCCGAGAGCCACACACTCCACCAGGGGTCGGTCTGGAGTGGGACTGTAGGGATTTTTCCTATAGAGCGAGGCAGCTTGTCACTCTTGATCATCATGATCAAACGTGGAGATGGGTGGATAGGTACTTCTTCTACAGAGATGCCTTTACAGATACAGTTTCTGGACAACAGGTCTGGTGGTCACGGGTATTTCAGCTTGAGGATCCAGGAGAGGAGGATCCAGTATGTATGCAGGGGACATACAGTCATGGTCAGAGTAGTGCAAGGCCAGCATGGTGATATTCGACAGAGGTTAGCATGGGACCTAGGGATTGCAGGGTTGAGAATTTCACTGACTGACAGGGGCGAGTGGACCTTTGCAGGAGAAATTTGTTCTAACTTTCCATTTAGCTTCAGTGTTGAGGGGAGCACAGTGCTTGAGGGTGTCTAACGGAGGTCTTGCAGTACCTCATTCTGGCATCAGCATGTGCAGTTGATGGAGGCCGTGTGGATCTTGGTAGAGATTTGGAGGATGGACTCATTCCAAAATGAGGCCATGTGTCATGTGCAGGAGGTTCACAGGGTTGATATATTTCAGGACTATGCTTCACAGAGTATTGCAGTTCACTTCCTGATATGGGATCCAGGGGGTGGAGTGTACTATTGTTCGTCTTTCGATGGGTTCTACTGTGTATCCCATAGGTGGACATGGGATCCTGGTATTTTATTTGAGTGGATTTGGTTATTGCTTGAGGACAANCAATTTTCTAGCAGGGAGGACTGTAATGTCCCCACTTTGGGACATCATCACAGTGCAGAGGTTTATGATGACCAGAGTAGCCAGATGGGTGTTATAGTGGGTACAAAGATTATTGAGAGGCATTGTGTGGTCCAACTTGCATTTCTCTTCATATCTCATCATTATGAGTCATTTCGCACAGGTTGGCTTTGGTTTTGTTGCATTCCGATGATTTCCACGATTTTGAGTATTTTGAGCTATAAGTCAATTAAATTCACTGAAGAGGTCATTTTGGGCACATTACTTGGAGGAACCTCTTAGTGTAATAGCTCATAGGAATCGGGAGGAGAAACACTACAGGATGGGATGGCTAGAAGTGACTTTCAGTGGCCAGGGAAGCCACAAGGAGAGATAAGGAGCTTTTCAGAGGTAAAAAGGTTAATTAATTAATTAAAGTGATTTAATTAATTAATTAAATATTAATAAAATGAAAGTCACTTTGGAGGGACAAGGTGAGACAAAAAGTATAAAAGGAAGGCCTCTACTCTATCATTCAGGTATGACTATCTTTTGATATCTGACTTTTAGCTAGTGAGCCCATCATTGGGGGTTTTGAGGGTTTTGACTTAACAAACCCTAGAGGATGATTCGGTGGTGAAAGATTCCACTTAGCTTGTCCCAAGCAGTCTCGGAGATGCAATACTCTCCCACACCATTCTAGTTCCAGATCTACTCAGTTGCAGGAGGATTCTACATCAGTTGCAGGGCACACAGAGAGAGGGCGCACCAGCTAGGGTTTCCAGGAAGAGGGGCGCACCATTCATTGAGGGAGGATTCATCCTAGCTGAGGAGAAGTGATTTTGGGAATTCCAGGTATTGGGTTTTCCTTGCAGGTGTCCTAGCATCATTCTTGGTGGTTTTTGGAGGCATTTCAGTGGCAAGTTTATTTGTATTGACAGTGGGACGATTTCCCAAGAGGAGGGCGCACCATTATTTGGAGGGTAGCTAGATCTAAGTATCTAGCATGTATTTTGATGATTTGAGCACTTGGGTATTCATTGTCGTGCCCCAATCTATCATTCTAGTGGATTGGTGGAGTTGTTGGAGGTCTCTAGGAAAGAGGCTGAATTATTAGGGTTTCAGTCATCGAGTGGGGCGCACCATTCAATGGATGAGTTCAAATCTATAGGGTTTGAGAGGGATATTGGAGATTCGGGCACCTGGGTTGTTCTTTCCATCACCCGATCTACTGTTTGGCATCTTTCTTCAGGTGATTGGACATCTTTGGCACCAAGGCCAAATTGTTGAGGAGCTTCAGCTATCCAGCAGGACGTGGCATTGGTCTTCATCTCTTATCCAGCCTTTGGAGGCTTATTTTGTATTATAGGAAGCCTTTTGTAGTAGCTCTATTATCTATTTTCATAGCCATATGTTGAGCATTCTAGATCGACATCTCCATTGTAGCAGGTTCTATCTTATGAATAAAAGAAGATTTGAGATGTTTTGGCTTGTCTATCATATTGCATATGGTTGAGGTATGTTCCATGATTGTATCTTCTTGTTATTTGCTGCAACACAGATGTAAACACATCAGTAAACCCTAAGGCCAAAATCAAGAGGCCATCCTGCAAGAAAATACATCTAAACAAGTAGATCAACAAAGTGTTTGACGAAATACCTCACTCAGAAAAAGTTTTAAAAAGACACCAAAACCGTGATGATCCTGGCATAATGGCTTGGGATCATTACACCTAAACAACGTTTTTAGGGCTTGCCACAGTAAAAAATGACCTTTGACATATAGTAGCAATATGTGTAGTCCTCGGATAGAACTTTCCAATGGGCTATCGTGTGCCTAAAACAAAGATCGTATGCAAAAGTTACGACCCCGAGAAGTTGATGTACCAACTTACCCAAACGAGGCCCACATGACTTTTGACGCTTCATCTCCTAGGGTTAGGTTTTTGGATGTCTAGGGCTTTTGACATTCATGTTTATTGTAAAAAAGTCTTCAGAGCCTCATTGTAATCATCTTCTTGCGAATGAGCACATTCGTCACATCTCTTCTCTGAGATAAGTCACCACCATTCCAGCAAGCTTGTTTTCTGCTGCATTTTACAGTTTCAACTTATTTCCTTATTGAATAGAAAACCAGTTTTATTGTATCTCTGTTATTTTGTGTTAAGCATCTTTTAATAATCTGTATTCATTTCATTCTGCTCATAAAATCTGGATCAATAGTAAAATACTAAATAGTACTAGATTAGTGAATTCAAATTTATAAATGATATAAACATGATTCAAATTCAAATTTAGTAATGAATTACATTAATTCATAAATCATAAATGAAACATAAATAGTAAAATATTGATACAGTGATTTAAATTCATCATTTCTCATTCTAGAATCTAATTAGTACTAAGAAAAATAGTAGATACTAAAGTTTCAAATAGTAAATTGGAATTACTCAAACTCAAAAATAGACTATAGTAAAGAGTGACAAGTCAAAGACTCGGTCTGAGGTCATCAGTATCTAGAGTCGAGACTTAAAAGTTAAAACTGATAATTAACAATGGACAAGGAATATTGAAAATAAAATGAGCATCAAGGAGTCAATCTCATTGATCGGTCCTCTACATCCATTTGTTGCATGAAGTCATCAAGACCATCAAAGGGAATGTCACTATCTGTCTCTGTATCAAAGTCACTCTCAATTTATATATTTGTTTTTTTTATTTTTAATTTTTGTTTTGTTTTTTGTTTTTTGTTTTTTTACCATGGGAAATAACCCAAGAGTACATCCAGCAGCTTGCAAGCTAGATATACCAGAAACTTGTGACTTAGCAAGGGCCGAAACATCCCGAAGCCCACCGGGGTGGACCTCTATCCCAAGGGTTGTCTACCCTTCTAGTCTTATCACAACGGACCAACATGTGCAAACTCTACCCCCCTTTGGATTTGAAACTGTGACCTCCTAGGAGGAAACACTTGCTCTTAACCATTAGGCCCACTCAAGTTGTACTTTAATTTTTGTTTTTTTAAGCCTTATTAGGCAAAAAATTGAGGGGATGCCCAGGAGTCCCCTTTTGGGGGACGTCTAGAAGCCCTCACTTTCAAGGGGGGGTGCCTACATGCACCCTTTTTGGGGAAACTCGCCCCCCACCTTGGGGATCCGTGTCCCCCGCATCTCCCCAAAAGGGGGGCATGGGGAAACAACTCCCTAGGCGCAACCCTATCCAGGGTGCATGGGAAACATGGGGGGCGTGCACCCCACCATGGGGGGACGTCCCCATGGTATACTGATACAACTTTACTGACAACAATCATCTAAAACTAAATCAGCATGCATTGATATTATATACCACGATTACACACCACAAAGTATCTCTTTCTACGCTGGATATAATCCAATATGTATTCTAGATGAACATCTGAACCCCTTCCTGATAAATCTATGGCCATTCAATTCTTACATTTGGTGGTCATAGTAGAGTCGTCAACAAGTGATGTCAATCTATGGTCATTCAATTCTTGCATTTGGCGGCCATAGTAGAGTCATGAACAAGTGATGCAGCAGTGACAGCATAAGTTCAATAAATATGATAACAATTAAAACTCAAATACACAAACACTTGTGTTCACATTTAATACAAGGTTTCACCGAGATCCCACGAATGCTCAGTCACTTGTTCACTTTTGATACAAGGCTTTCGCTGAGATCCCACGAATGCTCAGTCACTTGTTCACTTTTGATACAAGGCTTTCGCTGAGATCCCACAATCCCTTTGCCAGGTCAGAATCTTTCGCATAAGAAGTCGATTCTGCTTCCTTACAATCAGCAAAGTATTTTCCACATGTTCCTTTCACATCGGGATGAACTGCCAAATAACAGGTTGTTGCTGCACCCTGAAATCAACAATACATGCCACATGCCACCATTCACATTAGCACCTTGAAGCCACAAATAAATCTTAAAATGTAAACTGGAAATAATAACAATTCATTTTGATTATTCTGGGACTACAAATATGACCTTCAACAGTAACCAGAGGGTATATGGTGTCTATAATATATAAAACCGGACTATGGAGAACAAAATTGGGTAATTTACTGAGTTCAAATGCAATGGAGTTTGAGTACTATATTCGAATGTATAGTTTCCTTGGCACTTTTTTCCATAGTAGTTGGAATCTTAGGAATAATTTATTTTTCAGCACGTAAAACGTTTTCAGGAGTGTGTCTAAAAAAATCAGAGATGCATCATTTTAAATGTTATTCAAAGTTTATTGAGGTAATATCTATGGTATCATTTTTAAGGTATTTTGTCCGGATATGGAGAGGGAAGGGCGCTTAGCACATTAAGAAAGATGCTTTATGAAGAATGAATGAAAAGTACAAATAGAAGAATACCAAGAACATGGGAACTATCTACTTTCCACTACATTAATAGATCACAAAGCCAAAACAATGATGGAAAAACTCCATGACCAATGCCCAAGGATTGAGAACCAGTTTCCATTTACCAGCAATGGTTTTGTAATGCTACTAGAATATAATACCCTAAAGTAAAATATAGGACAACATGTCTTCCATCTTTGTCAGGTCGGGAAATCCTGCAATCAACATTAATGTTTGTTGTTATGGTCCAAATTAGTACAATATTTACATGAGCACCTCATCTTATTTGACAGAATATAAGAAAGATTCCAGAAAGATTTCTAAGGCCTTTTAAGTGAATGTATATCTTGAATAGATTCTTTTTTGGTCAGGTGAACCCCCTTTTTTATGGGAGATAGCAGAACTCCTTTACAATATCAGATTTTCAATCACTGACCTTTGGCTATAAAGCCCTGATTGGGGTTATCTATTCTGTCAAATCTACCCGGACTTGCATTATAAAGTAGAACCCTAGCAAGATGAAGCCAAACTGCTTTCCTTTATCATCCATGGACTCAATTCCAAAAGTAATATTATCTTCCTTCACAGGGCTTTCTGTTGACATAGCATGCATACACCTTTGCAATATTTAACAATTAGTCTGTAGCAAGGAGAAATGGATGTACTCTATACTTCCTGTCAATATTTTTTTTCTTAGAAACATTGTCTCAAATTATACTGTTCTTAATGTAGCAAGAGATTGATCCATAGAGGATCTAACCCAAAACGGTGACATATTACAGGTCCCTGATCCATGGTTTCCAAGCAGCCAAAAGGCAATGATAGGACACATGTGAGCATGACATCTGTTGGCCAAGGAGCAGGGCAACTGCCAAGAAAAAACAGTTGGGTAACCAACACCCAGTTACACCAACAGTTTCTGGGCCAAGAAGAGGTTTGAATTTTTAAAAGAGGAGCGCTCGAGAAAATGGAGGTTCCACAGCCTGCAGCTGTAGTAGAACCAAGAAGATAGAGAAGAAAGGTAGAGCAAGGGAAAATGCAGAGGATAAAGGTGGCAGTCACAGGAGGACAGACCAGAATAAAGCATGTAGATCTTGCTGCCAATACTAGGCCGCAAGACAGGATGTAAACACTATCTATTCTCTGTACAACTAAGCTCTGTGTTTTAGTCCTCTCAGTCAATATATTCCTGGAGTTTTTCTACCTGTAAAGGGGTTTTCTCCAGTTAAAATCTCCATGTGCTTTGATGTGGTTGCATTTATACGTTTACTTCTGTAGCAGAATAATTTGTGCAGAAATTAGGGACCTATGAGCCAATTTAAAGAGAAGGATTTTGCTGTTACATTTTACTGTGTTAAATAAATTCTGCAGTCTGTCGTGGAATTCTATGTACAATTTTGTGGCTGTAGTAGATTCTCCTGCACAAGATAAATGACATAGCTGTAAAATCCAAGAAAATGCACCTGAAATTCTGAATTTTCAGGTTCAAGAGCTGAGGGTGAAAATCACTCCAGTTTCTGAATCATTATTCAGGAAAATTACAGATCAAAGATCTTTCTGGTTGGAGTCTTGAGCATCAAGTAATGGCTGTACTATATACAGCTTGTCAATATTTGCTGCATAGAAACGATGTTTCCATCAACAATGTTCTTAATGCCACAGGACAGCTTGCTGGTATTGTGCGTTATGCATCTTATAAATATTGTCTTGGTCAGAAACAATGCCTCAATTAATAGTGTTCTTACTGTAGCAAGAGAGGTTGCTGGCGAAAGCAAAGTCTTCAGCATGATAAAATAGATGTGCTCTATACTCTTAGATATAATGGCCACTATAAGAACTTAGGTGTCATAATTAGGACTTAGGCATTTAATAAAGGCTTAGATAAGGCATTTAATAAAGGCTTAGTTAGTTTGCATTCTTACGCTCGAGACCAAGACTTGAGGATCTTAATCACTAGCCACAATCCAGAAAGAGAAGCTGCTGGCCACCACGATTTACAGGCTTGGAGGTTGCTGTTTGGAGTTGAGCTGATCCTTGTCGCTGGCCGCCGCTGGAATTCATTGCAGGGCTGAGACAAGAATGGTTCACAAGTGGTGAGTCTGCGCACGTCTGTGTGAGGTCTGCTTGGATTCTGTTGTGGCTAAGACCACAAATCTGTGGTTGTTTTTGCTGTGTGGCTATGGATAGCCACGGTAGACATAGATCAAGCATTGATTTGCATCCAGATTCCAAAGTGTTGGAATAATAATTCATTTATCATATTCTAGATGTAATTGTTTTTAGTATTATTGTTATTTGTTATGTCTCGAAAGTATAATTAAGGTTAGGAAATATATTTGAGAGATTCATGGAGTGATTATTGGAGAGATTGTTGAGAGATTGTAGGAGAAGATGATTTCCCGTAACATCTTCTCTCATTGTATAAATTCATGCTTTGGTAATGAGAAATTTTGAGCTGAGTGTTAATTGTTATTGGATTATTTGCTCCATTATTATGCTGGTGTATTTCTTCATTTGGTATCAGAGCGATGGTGTGAAGAAGACATGTTTGTGCATCTACCATCAGTGTGAGAATAGATATCCGTAAGAATAGAGTGGAAAGGTTGTGGAGCGAATTGTTCGCAGCATGGAACAAACTAATCCAGCGTGGTGTGCGACTGGTGTAATTCTGGAGCTCTTCTTGTTTATGAACTTATTGTTGATGGTGCCTTTCTTCCATGCCATCGAACAATGTGCAGATGAGTGAATGAGAATGCAAATCAGCATGGACATTGAGCAGATAAGAGGGTTTAAGAAAGGTGCGATGGGCATGTGACCTGCGACTTGATGACTGGTTTGTAGCATGAACATCGAGTAGATAAAAAGGTTTAAAGAAGGTGTGACGGGTGTGTGACCTGTTGATATGCGACTTGCTGGTTGATAACGTGGAGTGTAAACTGGTTGGAGTATATGCGTGGAGTTTAGACTAGTTGGAGTGTGATAAATTAAGTGCAAGAGATTTGGAGCAAGTTGTGTGATAATTATGTGTCTGAGATTCAAGGAGTGGATGAGAACAAAGGTTATTTTTTTAATTGATTGAATACATCTTTTCATAGTGGATACATCATTATATAAGTCTTTTCCTTTTAATGTTTCCATATATTAGAAAGAAAGGAAAGATGTATGGGTGGAATAGTTATTAATCTAAGTTTAAATATCTTAGAAATCATTTTAATGGAGACTTGATATGTTTGAGAGTTATTTATTTATTTATTTTAAGAGAAAGAAGAGTGTAAAAAGGTTATAATACCTGTTATCGCGCAATTTGTAGCTAGGAAAAAGGCTATAAGATTGAAGGTCAAACTGGCGTAACAGGAACCTATCCCACGCACTGTCACCACGATGGGGAGGTTCTTTCTCTTTAGGGAGGTTAGGCCCAGGGGAGACGTCCCCGGTGACCTGTGGTTTTGAGGAGGCAGAAGGATAATGAGGTAAGGACAAACTTTTCCCCTCACAAGTCACCACCCAAACAGAAAGTCACGGCTAAACAACCAATAATAAAGAAAATCCCCAATGAAGAACACCTGCCTGGAACAAGACAATAGCAAACAAATATATGCAAGCTATATTTCAATGGGTTAGTACTTCACAAGACTATCTGATAAATATATATAAGCAATTGGCAATAAATGTTGACGAAGTCAATGTTTATCAATAGCAAATGAAAAATATAACACTTCACCAATAAATATTGGAACGATGTGGCATTCAACGTAACCAATCAACACTTCATTTAATAAATTCTTTAAACCACCATTCAATTGCTCATAAAGTAAAATGTTGTTGCATTAAAGATGAAATATCCAATGATGACGTCAGCAACTTAGGGTTAGTAGGGTTAGCTAGAGCTAGGGTTAGTGTAGTTGGGGTTTCAATTCAAAAGCTTTGAGAGTGATTAGATCAAGTTCTACTTCGACGTTTGAGGTCTTAGATCAGTGCCTTAGGGTTTAATGGAGTCATAAGTGAAGGATGCACAAGTTGAAGGAGGCAAGATTTCAAGGACTAGAGGGAAAAATTTTGAAGTGTTGCTAAAGCAGGGCCTCAAAATCGGAACCCAAGGGGAGAGAGGCTCACTCTGGTGTTGCTAAAGCAAGGCCTCGTGCTCTCTCCTCCTTCCCGGCAAGACGGTTAGCTCAGATGAAGAAAAAAATCAAGACAAGAAGGCTTAATGAGGGAGATTGTTGCTACAACAAGGCTCTTTCATCAAACCCTAAAGGAAAAACGACCCTAAGTGTAGATAACCTAGGCCTGGGACGTCTTCCTCCTTTTGGATTCTAAATGGTACGGCTAGCACAGGGGAAAGGGAAACAAGGAGTGTAGCTATGGCTAGGCTCTCTTTCTCTCTTTCAATGGTTGAAAGTTTCTCTATCAGGGGACATGAGACAAGGACCTACTTCTGTGCTTGTCACCTAGGGTTTTGATTCAGCAAAATAAATAAACATATGCAAGAAATTAGATTACAACCATTCATTCAAGAAGTTTTGCAGAAAAATACTTACAATTCATCAAGAAATAACCATGCAAACCCTAGTTGTAACAC
>ML792894.1:36900-51621 GCA_009831015.1 Picea engelmannii | reverse complement strand
GTTTCCAAAGATTTAAATACAATGAAGATTGATGAATTAAGTGGATTTTTGCTTACTGTTGAAGAAAATCAACCAACTGGAGAAGTGGAACATGCTTTTTCTACAAGGCATAGTGGAAGAGAAAGAGATAGAAGTCAATATCAAAATCAGAGTCATAATAGAAATCCACAACAATCACAAAATTATCAAGGAAATGCATTTAGAGGAAGAGGAATAAGCCCAAGTCCGTTTAGAGGAAGTTCAAGTCAATTCAGAGGACAAAGCAGAGACGGTTTTCGTGGAAGAGGAAGAGGAAGAGAAGGATCTCAAGAACGACAAGGCCCACAGTGTCATTATTGTCATAAATATGGTCATCTTGAAAGAAATTGTTATGCAAAAATGAGAGATATGGAAAACAAAGGTGCTAATACAGTTGTAGAAGAAACCAAGAATGAGAAGTTATTCATATCAAGTTTCATGGCACATAATGAAGAAAGTGAAGCATGGTATATTGATTCGGGATGTTCAAATCATATGCCATCTCAAGAGGAGTTGTTTACTAGAATTAATGACAACTATTTGGGTAAAGTTGTATTTGGTGATGATAGACTTTTAGAAGTTAAAGGGAAAGGCACAGTTGCAATAAGAGCATTGCATGGAAAGAAGAAGTTTATTGATGACACATTGTTGACACCAGCATTGAAGAAAAACCTACTTTTTATAGGAAAGATGATGGAGCAGAACTATAAGTTAGTGTTTGATAACAAGGAATGTTTAATCATGGATAAGTTAAATCATAATGAAGTTGTGGCAAAAGGAGAAATGACTGAAGATAGAATTTTCAAGCTTTCTTTTGATTCAAGTAATTCACAAAGTTTGAATGCAACAAAAGAGATGAACAACAAGATTTGGCATTTAAGAATGGGACATTTGAATTTTCAGAGTTTGGTGTTGCTTCGAAAGTTGAATATGGTGAATGGTCTTCCTTATATCAAGAATGATGATGAAGTGTGTGAAGGATGTATTTTGGGGAAACAACATAGGGAAAGTTTCTCAAGCAGAACTTGGAAGGCTAGTGAACATCTAGAATTCGTGCATTCATATTTGTGTGGTCCAATGGAGACAATGTCTTTTGGAAAGGCTCGTTATTTTCTCACCTTCATTGATGATTTTTCAAGGAAGACTTGGGTGTATTTTTTGTAGGAGAAATCTTAAGTGTTTTCTCATTTTCTTGAGTTCAAGGCATTGGTTGAAAAGCAAAGTGGTTTCAATATTCTCACCCTAAGAACAGATAATGGGCGAGAATACAGGTCAAATGAATTCTTGAATTGTTGCAAGAAGAATGGTATAAAGCGAGAGTTTACCAATTCATACTCTCCTCAACAAAATGGAGTGGCAGAGAGGAAAAACAGAACCATAGTTGAGATGGCTAGGAGCATGTTAAAGGCTAAGTCACTTGGTAATGAATTTTGGGTTGAAGCAGTACACACATCAATATACATTCTTAATAGATGTCCTACAAAGGCAGTGTTGAATTTGACTCCCGAAGAAGCATGGTCAGAACATAAACCAAGTGTTGCACATATGAAAGTTTTTGGTTGTATTGCATATGCACATGTTCCGAAGGAAAAGAGAAGAAAATTGGATGATAAAAGTGTGAAATGTATTTTCATTGGTTACAGTATTGAAAAAAGAAGTTACAGGTTGTTTGATCCTCAAGCAAAGAAAGTAATAATAAGCAGAGATGTTGTATTTGATGAACATGGAATTTATCAGTCAGAACTTGTACAATTGAAATTAAAAGAAGATACAGTTACTATTGATGGTGAATCACATTCCAAGTCAGTAAAGGAAGATGAAGTTAAGAAGAAACCTAAGTGGTTTGAAAGAAGTCATTCAGAAAACAATATGTTAGATAGAAATTTTGAAAGAAGGATTACCAGATCCCAAAGTAATCTTGTGAACTATGCACTTATGACACAGGTAATGAAGATGGATGAACCACAAACTTATGCAGAAGCATCAAGAAAGAAAGAATGGAATGAAGCTATGGAAGAAGAGTTGAATGCTTTGGTGAGAAATGATACATGGGATTTGGTGAACTTACCAAAAGGTAAAGAGGTGATTGGTACTAAATGGGCTTATAAAACTAAGTATAAATCAGATGGCACAATTGATAAGTATAAGGCTCATTTAGTTGCAAAAGGTTATTCATAGAGAGAAGGCATTGATTATACTGAGACATTTTCCCCAGTGGCAAAGTTGGATACAATCAGGATGGTTCTTGCATTAGTTGCTTAGTATAAGTGGACAATTTTTCAAATGGATGTTAAGTCATCTTTTTTGAATGGTTATGTGGATGAAGAAATTTATGTGGAGCAGCCTGAAGGTTTTGATGTTCCAGGTAAAGAAGATAAAGATTATAGGTTGAAGAAATCTTTATATGGTCTTAAACAAGGACCAAGGGCCTGGTATTCAATAATTGATAAATACTTCCAAGATTATGGCTTAATCAAAAGTTTATCTGATCCCAATATTTATATTCTTCAGTCAGGTCAGGATATTTTGATTGTTGCACTTTATGTTGATGATTTGATCTACATAGGGAACAATGTTGAGTTATTTCAAAAGTTTAAGTCACACATGATTGTTGAGTTTGAGATGACAGATCTTGGAGAGTTACATTATTTCCTAGGAATTGAAGTTTGGCAGAAAGAAGATGGTATTTTGATGTCACAAGGAAAGTATACTTTGGATATTTTGAAGAAGTTCAGAATGACGAGTTGCAAGCTAGAAACAACTCCTTTGGAAGTTGGGTTGAAGTTATACGGACATAATGAATCCAAATCAGTTGATATTACTTTGTATCGTCAATTGGTTGGAAGTTTGATCTACTTAACTACAACTCGACCGGATATATCTTTTGCAGTCAGTATGGTATCTAGATTCATGTCAAACCCCAAGGAAATACATTGGAAAGAAGCTAAGAGGATTTTGAGATATTTGCATAGTACAATTGGTTATGGTTTGATATACAGATCTACAGAAGATTTCAGGCTTATTGGTTATACAGATTCAGATTGGGTAGGTTGCATGGATGATAGGAAATCAACTTCAAGATATTCTTTCAGCATGGGTTCAGCAGCAGTTGCTTGGAGTACTAAAAAGCAACCTACAGTTTCTCTCCCCACAACAGAAGCAGAGTATAAAGCAACCTATTCAGTTGATATGTGATAATCAAAGTGTTATTCAGATGACCAAAAATCCAGTGTTTCATAAGAAGACTAAGCATATTGATATCCAGTATCATTTTGTTCAAGATTTAGTTCAGCAAGGTGTGGTTGAGATCAGTTATTGCAAAACAAAAGAACAGGTAGCTGATATTTTCACCAAAGCACTATCAAAGGAAAAGTTCTGCAAATTCAGAGATGATCTTAGAATATTTCCAAATGATCATTATGGGGAAGAAATGTTGGAATAATGATTCATTTATCATATTCTAGATGTAATTGTTTTTAGTATTATTGTTATTTGTTATGTCTCAAAAGTATAATTAAGGTTAGGAAATATATTTGAGAGATTCATGGAGTGATTAATGGAGAGATTGTAGGAGAAGATGATTTCCCGTAACATCTTCTCTCATTGTATAAATTCATGCTTTGGTAATGAGAAAGTTTGAGCTGAGTGTTCATTGTTATTGGATTATTTGCTCCATTATTATGCTGGTGTATTTCTTCACAAAGGTCGCTCCCCTACTCATTCTAATGGGCAGGTGTATGCTAGACGCAATCGATCAAGGGGAGCATTCACCCCTAGAGTATGTGCCACTTGATTGTCACAATTTGGAAGCATCCCACTATTGAGATTATGTACCTTGGGAGGTGTTCCCCATGTGTTTGTCAGCTCCTAAATACATGTGGGAAGTACTATGTACTTTGTGCCTTGTACTTTATGTCTAATCTCACTTTGACTTAGGAGATTTAAGTGAAAATTGGAATTTGGTCATTTATGCCTAAACCGACTATTAATTCACTTTGTGGGTGAATTAGGAGACATAAAGTGAACTTAGGGAACTTAACCCAAAGTGGGTTTGAGAGTGAGATTATTATGAGATGATCTCAACCTTTGATTAGACTTGAGATGGGATGATCTCAACGGTCTATCTGTAATGTCTGTTTCCAAATAGGAGCTCCAGAGAGGAGGCTTAATGGTTTAAACCACCCCGTTAGACTATAGCCAGGGCTAGAAAAGGGGTAAACAGGGTTACTATAGGTTACTCTAGTCAAAGGTGTTATGTTCGGAAAGTGACATTGAGCTAAAAATGGTTAAAAGCGATTTTAAGTCATTATGAGCTAAAAATAGAACAAATGAGCTAAAATTAGAAGTCAACAGTGAATTAGGGTTTTGGAAAGCTATAAGAGAAGAATCAACGACCTAATTCATCATTATGTAGAATATGACTTGTCATTGAGGAGAGAGGCACATCTCAGGAGAGATAATTTAGTGGATTCCAAGAGGAAGACACTAGTTGGCTGATTTCGGTGTTGAGAGACACACCCTAGTCACCGGGAAGATCACACAGGTCTTCCATCATTCTTTAGTAGCAGTTACACAGGGTCCAACAGCAAGGGCGCACTTATCCAGGGTGAGGGCGCAGTTCCTGAGGAGGTTCAGGGAATCAATTTGTCTCATCCAGGGAAAGTTCAGAGATTCCCCTCCGACCCAGTTGAGAGGAAGGCAAGGCACATCTTTTGCCTAGTTCCTCATTAGATTACGATGGAGGAATCATCCAGGGCGCATTTTCCAGACTTGGAAGTGCGACACTTTTGGCAGACACGTTCGGGGTTCCCGAGCGAACATCAAATCAGATTCAGGGTGTTAGCGTCAGAAGTCACCCCTGGATTGCAGCAGGAGCAGAGCCCAACGCCCATCAGTTTATGTCACGATTTGTTTGTAAAAGAGGTGATCGAATGGGAGCTAACTCAAAACAACATTGTTCTAACTCCGAAACTAGGTCAGGTATGCATGAGCGGGTGGGGTCTTAATCAAACTTCAAACAGTGAGTTGTAGTGAGGGTGAGTAAGGGGGAAGACTTGTATCAAAGAGATGCAAAGGTCTATCATAAACATCAGGTTTCTAACAGACTATAGGAGAAGGCATCTAAACGCAAGATCTTCTTACATTCAAACGCAAAAAGCAGAGAATACAACAATGCAACAATAAATCCTTTATCATAACATAATTGCAATAGTTCGCACGAATCAGTCGTTCATGAACTCCCTCAGTATGGGATGAAAATTTAGATGGAGTAAGAAAGACTGTCTATTATAAAATAAGAAATCTCACATACAGATGCATAACCAAAAAGCTAGAATGTCTATTAAAACTTTACAGTCGGGAGCTTCGCTCTACCATCGATAACTTTTAAAAATGCAAAAACTGAGTACATATACTCGAACAGATTTGCCCAACAAAGGCGCGCTCGCCCTTCAAGGCGTAGCGTCTCTTCAATCAAACTTCGAACGGAAACCCTTCATCAAACGTCTTCTTAACTTCGCATGGCCTTTGCAGGGGAGGTAGCTGAAACATTAAAGGCCAAAATGGCGTGTGCAGACTTCCTCTGGTCAGATGAGAACTCGACGCGACCCCCTTTTTGGAGAAAATCAGTGTACGGGACCATCTCGGGCAGGCTGCCTGTCGGAACCTCCATGTCTTGCATTCAGTAAGTGAGTTGAGGTTTCAACTACCTCCATTCTCCTTCATTTAATTCTAGCGAGGACCAAGATCAGGGTCGGGCCGAACTGGTCTTTTGGAGAACGCAGTGATCCTTTCTGCGGCTAAGCCCGGCATTTCGGCCCTTTGCACAACTCTTTTTCTTTCCCCAAGTGACCGGGCGTCAAGACCATGGGCCCAGATCCTGGGCGTTTTCGGCGCTTCGTGCCTCGAGGCTGGGAGAAGGTTGATCCCTGCTCTTTGAAGTCGCGATGTGCGAAGGGGCGATAGAACCTAATCGCACATCACGTACCCCTCTTTTGATCCGACGGCCCAAAACACTTTCGGCGATACTGTGGTCTCGTCATTAAAAGTTCTTTTCCTTTCGCGATTCGCGAGTTCGTGGGTCAAAGACCTTGGCTCCCTTTTCGAAACTCCCGATCCCCGAGATGGCGATACGGGTCGGGCCCCTTTTCTGGTCAGCGCTCTCTGCATGTAACCATCGGCTAGAGCCCAAGTACTAACGCCTCTCGCAACTCGCGACTTCGCGAGCTGGAGTATCGAACTTTGGCATTCTCCCCTTGCAAAGTCCCGAGACGCGATGGTCAACGAAGGTTGACCCCCTCTGGGCACTTTTCGTAACTCGCAACCTCGCGCAACTAAAAGACATAGTCCGCCCTCCGAACTTACGAACTCCGAGTTCGAGAAATAACTACTGCGCTTATACTGATCGCGATTGACGAACCTTTTTGTGCCATCTTAACTGCGCATGGCTCCTGCAAGGAGGGTAGTTGAGCCATTAATTGTTGAGCTAGCATGCGCAGACTTCTCTGTCTAGTCGAGGACTTCGGCATGGTTTCTTTGGAAAAAATCGATACACAGGACCTCTTCGAGCAGACTGTTTGCCAGACCCTCCATTCCCCACACTTAATGAATGAAAGGAGGTTTCAACCACCCGTTCTCATCATCATTTACTCCAAGCGAAAACCAGGATCGAGGTCACATCAGATGGCACCTGGAGATCACGACGATCCTTTCGGCGACTGGACTCGACGCCTTTGGCCCCCTTTTGCACAGTTCCTTTCTTCCTCAAGTGACCACGGGCTATGACCCCGTGCCTACTCCCAAAGGTTCTTTCGGCGTTCGCAGATATGAAGGGGTTGATCCTTGCTTCTTGAAATCGCAATGAGCGAAACGCCGAGACGGCTTAATCTGGCGCCACGTGTCCCGCTAGATCTGACGGCTCTGAACTCTCCCGACGATGCCGTGGGCCCGGGCCCTGGACACTCCCGGCACCTCGCGCATCGGGGATATGAAGGAGCTGCTCTTTGTGCGTCGGAGTCGTGATGAGTGAATAGGCGAGGAGCCTAATCGCGCGCCAGGTGTCTCCTGTGGACGGTCAGTCGAGATTGCTTCGTGATACTGAGGGCCCTACTTTAAGCACCTTTGGTGCTTTCGGGGTTCGGGGTTTCGAGAGATAGGACAACATGGGACCTTCACCCTTCGAACTCCCGATTGTCGAAACGCCGACGCGAGTAGATCTCGCGCCACGCGTCCTCTGGATGGACGGTTGCTATCTTTCCCTGCACACAATATGGGCACCATCCATTGCGTTATCTTTGGCGCACCTTTCTATCCGCAATTTCCCGCCACCCGTTGATATGCTCATATGGATGGATCCAGACCGTTGACACTATAATTTTGCCCGCTCGCTTGATTTTAAGTCCGAAAAGGACTTCTTCTGTTCGTTGCGCTTGGGCGCTCCTGGTGCAACCTATAGACCTAGATATCCCGATGCCGAAGACAAGTAATGTTGCTAACATTTAGGCTCCATGGGGGATAGAGTCGTCCCTGTGATGCTCTAAGGACTCATTTTGCAGTTCCAGTGCCTTGCTGTTGGGCTATGGAGTCATTTACTAAGCTGAAACAATAAAAGTAAAAACAAAGAACCAAAAGGACAATATTTACAAACAAGGGAGCCACCGAAGGCTCAGACAAAACATTTTTTAAGAAAATGCCCATTTACTGGGCCATTGAAAATTTCTTTACCCTCCAAATCCTGCAGTCGATATGTGTTATTTGAGAAAACCTCAGAGATTTTGAAGGGTCTGACCATAGGGCTTCAAATTTGCCGTGCTTGCCCTTATCTTGCTTAGGAGCATCCCATTTCAGTACCAGGTCTTCTACCTGGAACTCCTCCTTCTTGGCTTTCTTGTCAAAAACCTGCTTGATCCTCTGCTGATGGTCCTGAACTCTGACCATCACCTGCTCTCTGACCTGCTGGACTTCTACCAATGGATGAATTCTTTTGATCATGTCATTGGGCTCTTCTTGATAATCCTGGAAGAATTTCGCTACAGGAATGGTCAGCTGAGAAGGGAAGACGGCTTCTGCTCCGTAAACTAACTGGAAAGGGGAGATGCCTATAGATCTCTTTGTGGTCACCCGATCGGCCCATAAAGCAAATTTCAGCTTCGAGTTCCAAGCCCTTTTGTTGTCCTCCAGTAATCTTTTGATGATCCTTATTAGGCTTTTGTTGGAGGATTCTGCTAAACCGTTGCCCTGTGGATAATACGGGGTGGAGTGAATCAGTTTGATCCCAAACTGTTCGCAAAACTTGACTAACGGCTCAGCCTTAAAAGAGGATGCGTTATCAGTAACAATCTTTCTTGGGCAGCCGAATCTTGTGATGAGATCTTCCAGGAATCCGATGATTACCTTATGGGAAGCACTCCTGGTGGGGATGGCTTCAATCCACTTGGTAAAGAAATCTGTAGCTGTCAGGATCCATCTGTGTTGCCCACTGGAAGCAGGGTGGATTTCTCCAATAAAGTCTAGCCCCCATTGCTGGAAAGGTCCCAAAACAACTATAGGCTTTAAAGGCAGAGACTTGAGTTGTTGCTTTCCTGAAAATCTTTGGCATGGGATACAGGCTCTAACTCTCCTATAGACATCAGCGAACAAGGTGGGCCAGTAGTACCCATCTCTGAGAATTTTGTGAGTTGTGGTCTTCCAGAAATGGTGCCCTCTGCATAGGCCGCTGTGAAACTCAACCATGATCCTGTCGGCCTCTTGTAGATTTATGCATTTTAAAAGCACCCCCAGGGGGTCTTTCCAGTGTAAAATTTGATCGATGAGGCAGTATCTGACTGCTTTGAGCTTCAGAGCTCTTGCCTTGTTTCTTTGCAGGCCGTCTGGAGGCTGCAACTCCTGCAAAAAATATATGACATCCTTATACCAAGGACATCGAGCCAATAGGGGCTCTGTTCGAGGGTCTACATCGGACAATTGATTCTGTTGGTTTCCTGGACATGCATTGATGAAATCTACCCCCAAAGCTTTGTAATTAGCTTCAGCCAACAGCTTGGCTAAGCCTTGACCTTTGCTCAATTTGGTAGGCCTTATTTCCAAGTCAAATTCCAGGATCTTGGCTATCCATTTACTCCTCCTCCCGTCTATGTCGGGTTGTACAAGGATGTCCTTCACAGAGGCTGAAGGAACGTATGCATTCACCTTTGAGTGCAAGACATAGACTCTGAAAGCTTTGAGAGCTTTCACTAAGGCATAGGCCTGTTTCTCCATGATTTCATACCTGACCTCTGCATCTCTTAATGCCTTGTTGAAGAAGGTGATGGGTTGCTCTCGTCCTTCCTCATTTTTCTGCAACAAGACCGCCGCTACTGTATCAAAATAAGCGAAAGAGAAGATCAAGAAATCTTTGGAATAGTCAGGGTTGATCAACACGGGTGCCTCAGTCAATGCCCTCTTTATTTGGACAAAAGATTCCCTAGGTTCAGCGGTCCATTTCACTTCATTTCCCTTCCTGAGCATGGTTGTGATGTGTTTCACCAGCTCGGCAAAATTTGAGATGAATCTCCTCAGAAAATTAATCTTCCCCAAAAAGGCCTGAACTTCCTTCTTAGATCTGGGAGTGACAGGGTCTGAATTGCCTCTACCCTGCTAGGATCAATCCTCACTCCTTCTGCTGATACTATATGGCCTAACAACTTCCCTTTTTTCATAGCAAACAAAGATTTCTTGGGATTTAGGGAAAGGCCAAACCTCCGACACTTCGAAAAAACTTTTCTCAGGTGACAACAGTGCTCTTTGTCAGACCTGGAGAAGACTGTTATGTCATCCAGATAGATCACCACAAACTTATCTTTCTCCCCGATGAAGGCTATGTCCATGGCTCGCTGAAATGTCGCTCCTGCATTCATCAACCCAAAAGGCATTTTGGCATACATGAATGTACCCCAAGGAGTGGTGAAGGTCATTTTTTCTCTGTCCTCAGGCATGACCGATATCTGATTATAGCCAGAAAAATCGTCGATCATGGAAATCCTAGATGCACCGGTTACCCTCTGCAATATGTGTTCCATGTTGGGCAGGGGATAATTGTCTTTCTTTGAGCTCCTGTTCAAGTTCCTGAAATCAACACAAAGCCTGATTTATCCACTTTTCTTTCTTACCGGAACCAAATTGGCCACCCATTCGGAATATCTCAAGGGGACGATGATCCGGGCCTCTAATAAATTCTTCACTTCTTTCTCCATGATTGGCAGCAACATGGGATTTATCTGTCTTAGCTTCTACCTAAATGGCTTAGCCTCTTCCTTCAGTAGGATCTTGTGTTCAATGACGGATGTATCATACGTCTTGAGGTCTTCGTAGGTCCATGCAAACACATTAGCAAACTCTCTCAGCAACTCAGTATATTCGACTCTCTGTTCTCTGGTCAAACTCCTTGAAAACTTGACAAACTTAGGCTCCTTTAGTGTGCCAATGTTGCACTTGGCTGTGTCAGCATCTTCATCTGCAATCCTGCCCTTTACTGCCACATCATTCCCATCGAACAATCTTTCTAACGAGACTAGTCCCCTCGGAATGTGATTGCTAGGTAGCTGAATAATCTGGTGGTTAGCAATTTTATTTAAAAACACCTCAGGGTGGGGCTCACCTTCCAAGTCAGGATCCTGATCAATGTGCAACGCAGAAAATTCATCAACAAATTGGAGAAATTTTTCAATTTCTAGATCATCTTCGAATACCTTCCAATGCTTGACATTGTCCGGTACAGAGGGCCTATATTTTATCTCAACATCATATTTGGCCATAGACGGCTGAGGGACCTTGAACTAGTTAGCTGAAACAGCTAAAGAATCGGCCACAACATTATCCTCCCTTGGAATAAAAGAGATGTTGAAGGCTAAGAAGAAATTGTCAATTAGGTCCCATACTTCATTTTTGTAATTTCTGAGTCGAGGGTGCTTAGCCTGATAAGCGTTTCTGATCTGTTGGACCACCAACTCTGCATCTCCAAACACTGCTACCTCCTGAATTCCCATTTCCCTTGCAGCTCTCAATCCTAGAACAAGGGCTTCATACTCTGCCACATTGTTGGTGGTTTCAAATTCCAGCTTATATGACAAGGACATGGTTTCCTGAGAAGGGGACACAAAAAACACCCCAGCAGCAGCGCCTTCTCTGGAACAGGCTCCATCAAAAAACATTTTCCAGACAGGGGTGATGGAGGGAGGAAACCCATGAGGAGTGGTGGGCTGCTCTCTAAGTTTAAGAGGGGGCTCGGGAGTATGAGTGAGTTGCAGTAAACTGGAACCTAAATCAGTGTCCAAGGCAAAAATGGGATGGTTGGTAGGATTGGCTTCATCACTGATTATATAGGCCAACTGGGCTTCCCTATATAGCCTCCTATGTTCTCCTCCAAATACTGGGATAGTARCATATGTGAGGTCCATTTGCAAAGTTTCCCCCAGTCTTTTTATCCAAGATCTTGATAACAACATACCAAACTTGGGGGGGACATCATCCACTACAATATCCATGACTACACTTTTCATGGGCAACTGAAACAAGGTCACTACCAGCTCTTTGATAACCCCGAGACATTGAACTTTCCTGGATTCGAAGGAGTAGAGGTCATGATAGGCTCGGGTGACTTCTAGCCCTAATTCTTCCATGACAGTTTTGGGCATGAGGTTGTGAGAAGCTCCTGAATCCATCAAGCAGTTGTGCAGTACCTTGTCATGTATGTTCAAGGAAGTGTAGAAGGGAGGGGATGAGTCATTCCTATCTTCTACCATAGGACCTAAAATAACTACAGGCTTTTCATCTTGCAAATTAATGGAGTCTGTGGGAAGGCATGAGATCTCAGACTGTAAAAGCTCAGAGAAGCGTTTCTTGAACCCTCCATGTTTGATCAGCTCGGTTAGGGGCATAGGGATTCTGATTTTCTGAATTTCATGCTCGAAATTAAAAGAAGGTGTAAGCTTATGGATTTCTCTTATTTCGGGAACATGACTATGAACTATGGGAGAGGGGGATAGGGTCTTCTTACCTCTGTGACTGTCCGCTACTTCATTAGCAGGTTTCTCTGTTCTAGTTGATTGTTCAGGAACATCTGGTGCTACTGTCTTTCTCTTAGACCTCAGATCATACCTGTCTTGGCTGCCACTAGCCTTGCCTTCCTTGCTCAGCTCATTTAGTTGACTGTCCATGAGAGACTCCTCATATGCTGATTGAGTGAGATGAGGAAAAGGAGGAGTGTCTCCGAAGCAATGGATTTCATGATCGGGCTCATCTGTTTCCCCTTCCTCCCCCTCAGCCACAAAATTGTTTTGGAAAGGGGCCTGAATTTTCTGGTCTTCTCTGTCTCTTCCCCTCTCTCTTTGCATAGTCGGGGGAGCAAAATTGTTTGGCCTTCTGAAACCTCCTTTGTTTTCGGCGTTTTGAGAGCCCTTGTATGCTTTCCTACCCTCCAACTTCATTCTCTCCATTTCTGCAGACAGAGACTTCACCATCTTGGTTAGTTCATCCACTTGAGGGTGGGGCACCGATGGGCCAGAAGTTGAGGCTTCAGATCTTCCCTTTCTTCTGTCTACGTCAACCTTGTTCCTCAGTCTGTCAGCTGCTAATACATTAGATTCCACCTCTATGGTCGCATCTTGCATTTGGGCTAAGGAGGTGGCTCTTCTTTCTCTCAATAAAAGACAGAAATCGGGGCCAAACGCACTAGCGTAAGAAATCTTGGCCGAGGCTTCTGAGGGTTTTATCTCAGCAGGAATTTTATTATACATCTTATTGAATCTTTTGGAGAAGTCAGAGACAGATTCTCCCCCCATATTCTTCAAAGACCCGAACTCTGTCATGTAATACATGAAATCCTTCCTATCTCCCCACTGCCTCAGGAAAGCACTATCCAGAGCTTCGATCCCAGCAATAGATCCGGGGGCCAACCCTCTAAACCACTTCCTCACCTCACCATCCAGGCTCTGGACGAAAACACTCATCCAGACATCTTCATTTTCAATGTTCAGGTTGTCTGCATAACTGTAGAAAGCAGTCAGGTTCTCTTCAGCAGTTAGGTCCCCTTCCCCAGTGAACTTGGGCATATACTTCAAGTAATCTCCAGCAGCGAGAGGATTCATAGGATGGGGTAGGACTAAGGGAGCATATCTGGCAACGACTATGGCATCCATTCTATTCAGAGGGGGATTAGCACCTGCCATAGGGATATTGGGTGAAGGAGAACTCGGAGGAGAAGGAGCTTGAAAAGGGGAAACTGGGAATGAGCTTCCAGGAAATAATGGGGGATTTAGGGAGAGGGCTAGTGGGCTTGAGTCAGCAGACGCTTCTCCCTGTGTGGAAAAGGCGATAGTAACAAGAGGAGTGGTAAAGCTAGGAGTGGGGAAAACTTCTGTGGTCCTGGGTCTATGCCGAGGTACAACTTCAAAGGAAAGGGGAGTGACAAGGATTTCTCCCTCCAATCCCAGACCGGGAGGGGAAATCTCAGCAGGAACGCTCCCGAAATTCAGGAGGCGGGAAACTTCAGAAAACGGTCTGCTAGGAGGTCGAGGAGAAGAAAATGGAGTTTCTACAGAAGGAGATAGAGGATTACCTGGTTCAGCGGTGGAAATTTCTCCTTCAGGGGCCTTTCCTTTTCTGAAAATCACCTCCGGATCAACTACAGGTGTAGCTAGGGGCAGTTGTGGATAGGACCGCGTATGTCTGCCTCTGGAAGCCACAACTAAAACAATAGGATCGCTCCAGTGGAGTCGTCACAATGGAGTCGCCAGGTGCACAGTAGCAATCTTCAAAGGCTCTGATGCTTGATGCACCTTCAAAATCAGAGGCTCAATGTCGTTCAATCCCGGGGAAAATTTTAGACTTCGTCCCCGACAACGGCGCCATAAATGTTAGCGTCAGAAGTCACCCCTGGATTGCAGCAGGAGCAGAGCCCAACGCCCATCAGTTTATGTCACGATTTGTTTGTAAAAGAGGTGATCGAATGGGAGCTAACTCAAAACAACATTGTTCTAACTCCGAAACTAGGTCAGGTATGCATGAGCGGGTGGGGTCTTAATCAAACTTCAGACAGTGAGTTGTAGTGAGGGTGAGTAAGGGGGAAGACTTGTATCAGAGAGATGCAAAGGTCTATCATAAACATCAGGTTTCTAACAGACTGTAGGAGAAGACATCTAAATGCAAGATCTTCTTACATTCAAACGCAAAAACCAGAGAATACAACAATGCAACAATAAATCCTTTATCATAACATAATTGCAATAGTTCGCACGAATCAGTCGTTCATGAACTCCCTCAGTATGGGATGAAAATTTAGATGGAGTAAGAAAGACTGTCTGTTATAAAATAAGAAATCTCACATACAGATGCATAACCAAAAAGCTAGAATGTCTATTAAAACTTTACAGTCGGGAGCTTCGCTCTACCATCGATAACTTTTAAAAATGCAAAAACTGAGTACATATACTTGGACAGATTTGCCCAACAGAGGCGCGCTCGCCCTTCAAGGCGTAGCATCTCTTCAATCAAACTTCAGATGGAAACCCTTCGTCAGACGTCTTCGTAACTTCGCATGGCCTTTGCAGGGGAGGTAGCTGAAACATTAAAGGCCAAAATGGCGTGTGCAGACTTCCTCTGGTCAGATGAGAACTCGGCGCGACCCCCTTTTTGGAGAAAATCAGTGTACGGGACCATCTCGGGCAGACT
>ML792893.1:375758-388902 GCA_009831015.1 Picea engelmannii | reverse complement strand
GTTGTCAGGCCTGTGAGCAACTCTGTCTAGGTGAGAGAGTTTGTTGGGAAGTGATTTTCTCCTAGAGAGAGTCCAACACCAGCTACAGAGCTTTGATAATTCCTGATCTGACCTATTTCCGATACCACAAAAGGGAAGTGGATTAGTCAATGGACTGTGAAACATTGAAGGTGCATATTCCCGAGGTGGACCAGGAATGTGGGGAATGAGAGTTCGTGAGTAGTGGGCGTAAGAAGGCTCTTGGAGAGAATCCTTCCAGTTGCACTGTGCAGTCTCCTATAACCTAAGCCTAGTCTAGGATTTCCTTTCCCTAGGTGGAGCTTAGTCCCATCTTGGGGGTGACCCATTGTTGAGCGTGATGAGCAGCGTGGCCTAAGGATGGGAGGTTCATGGAAGGTATGCATACAGTTGGTGGATTTCAATTAAAAGATAAGTACCCATTCCTATGTTCATTTACATGCTGTGTATTTGTTCATGCTATATTGATGAGTGTTTCCTGTATATGTTGTTATATTATGGGTTTTTCTTGTGATTACTGCATGTATGATTTTACTATTATTTCTGCATTAGTTTGTGTATTAGAAGAAAACGTTGGTTGCTTATTTTTATATTTATAGGTAGATGATAATTTTTATTTCTATAAGATAGCATGGACCGTCCTGGGTGGCCGGGGGTGTGACAAAATGGTATCAAAGCAGAGAATTAAAGGATCAAATTGTTAGGTAGCGCTACTCGGCTGGGGTTGGTGGCCAGGGATGTTACAAAATGGTATCAGAGCCATGGTTTCAACAATGAGCCTGGATGGGCCAGGAAAGTGGAAGTTGAAGAGAAGGTTTTAGAAGGAAATTGTTGTCGAAATGGACAAAATTGAAGTTCAAAGCCAAGTTTTCGACACTGAGCCTGAATTAGGCCGTATAAGTGGTTATGGAATCAAAATCTTAGAGCAAATTGTTGTTTAAAAGGAAAAACAAAAATTTTTAGAGCATTCCAGAGTGCCAAGAGAACACCTTGGCCATGTTTGGAAGCTCATGAGGTATAGCAGTTCAAGAACGATTATAGAGAAAAGAGACTACAGTAACTGTTGGTTTGGAACCACAAGGTTTGAACTTGGGCCATGGGATTTGTTCGAGAGAAGGAGGATCCTTCAAAACTGTCAGATTGAGATAATATGCACAGAGGTTAGGCACCAAATTCCTTTTGACTTTACCCCTCCAGTCTTTTTAAATCTATAAGTAGAGAAAACTGTTGAAGTCTCGAAATCTGGAACAAATCCAAACCATCTATTCCAAGGGATATGTGTCCAAATATTAAGAAGGTTCAAATTTTCGGCACTTGGGAAGAATGGTTTTTGGTTGCGTGAAAGGTAGGAAAGCCCCGAAGCCCCGAAGTGACGTGACCCATTGACGTAACTTGAGATGACGTGGATGCACAAGATGCTTTCCACGTATAAGTGAGTTAAGAACCTTTTTAATATAGAAACGCAGTTAGAACGTGACATATGTCACCCGCCTGATTGGGTCCTGTGTCAGCTTCGTGTGTCCTGCCACATGGCACTCCGAGTGGTAGCACAAGGTAGTTAAACTTGGAAAATAAGTTAGCTAGATTAGGGCTGCATTAACTTTGATCACGATCTATCAATATCGATGGTCGAGAAGCATTGCAGAGATCTAAGTTGCGCGACAGATAATTCTAGAGGGCAATTCCACAATACAAATCAAGGTTTCTCAGAAGGGGTATGTGTCAGCTTGAGGAGAATTGCAAAACAATCGGTGGGTTACTCCAAAACCTCCAACCCATGTCCCCACAATTTGAAAAGTACTAAATTTTATGTGACATTTTTAGTATTTATTAGTTCAAGCATAGAGACTGTGGGCCCCAGTGGACGTGTGGCACCTGATCCCATAGTCTAGAGACTTGGTACTCTGGAGGAATTGTGTTGTAGTTGCGTTGATTCAAGAACTCCAGGAGGCCAGAGTTAATCTCGACCGTTGATCGAGAGAAGGTACGTGGCAACTGATACCATAGTCCAGAGAATGGGCACTCTAGAAGGTTGGAGAGTATGGACATCCTAGAACTTTCGAAGCCCAGAGTTCCATAATAAAGCCCAACCAACGTCTGTTGAGGAAGCCCTGGACCATTGATCCACCCCACTTTGTGAAGTTCTTCAATTCGGTGTTCAAGAGAAATAAGGCACGAAGTAGCAAGATATTCCGAAGCCAAAGTTCTAGAGCCTTGAATCTCTCAAGGCTCTAGATAAGCACCTATACGATAGCACTAGGTCACAACCTGTGGTCACATGCAATTGAGGGATCAAGAAAAAGGGATACTTCTCGAAAACTGTTTTAAAGAAGGGAGAAGGGGTTAGGAAGGAAACCCTTGGGTTTCGTTTGGTTCGAACCTGCATCAAAAGAGGTACTCAAGACCTGGGAACGTTTTGATAGGGTCCAACAAAGATCTAAGAGCCATTAGTTGAGATAAAAGAGATCAACGACTCAAGGAATGCATCAGATAAAAGAACAAGTTTGAAAGGATCATAGCTTTCTGCTCAAAGCTCAAAATTGAGCAAGGAAGCAGTAATTGGAAAGATATCAGAAAGAGGATTCCAGGTATTCATCCATATTTGAGGATTGAGAAGCTTAGATCATAGGAATTCAGAGAGGATATTTTTGGTGACCATAAAAAGGAAAAGTTGTGCATATAATACCAAAATGGTATATCATGGTTCTAGCTAACAAAAATTGTTGTACGTCCGTTTTTAGATGTAATGGTTACATTTAAAACAAAAAAATAAAAATTCTAGAGATGTCTATAGATCGAAGAAAGAAGGACAGAGACAATTCGTCATTTGCATTGAAATATTTAACAAGTCATTGGATCAGATGTTGGGTTCAATAAGCAACATGGAAACCCGGAATGAAATTCTTGTTTGGGGAAGACAGTCTAGGTGACAATCTTTTCACATCAAATGTGAATGCTAGGTGGAGAAATCCATCTGCGATACATGATAATGCATGAACCATAAGTTCATATGGAGATGAAAAGCATTGGAATAAGGAAGGTTTTATGGAATATGAACGAGTTTGGAGACAAGATGTGACATCTCCAAAGATGAGTCCTACAGATTGGAGGTACAAACTCCATTATTGCTAACAAAGTGCACAGTGGAAGCATGGCATGAAGGTCATCAAATATGGCATGACAGAAGTTGATTTTTCCAGTCAGGTAGAAAAATCAGATGGGTCAAGTTAGGAGAAAATAATATTTCATCAAGATAATACTAGTGCTGATATGATTAGTCATGAAAAGGCTAAACCAAATTAATTCAAGAAAGAAGTTGGTGTTAACTACCCAAGGTTACTCAAAGAACATGATTGGAAATATAATTGGGTCATGAAGGAATTGGATAAGAGGGATCCAAGTAATAGGGGAATGTTGATAATTAATATCAGCATAATATGTGGTGGCAAGTATGCAAAGTAGACAAGGAAAAACTCTTGGACGGAGCTAAGTCCATGAATATCCTAAGATAATGGAAGAAGAAATCATGAGATAGATATCAAGCTAATAGAAATGCATGTCAAAAATCCAAGAAGGAAAGCTAGAATATTAGAGGATTGTTGATGCACTCCAAAGGTGTGAAGGCATTTCCATAAGAGCATGGAGATATCAATTCAAGAATAATTTAAAAGTGAAGTGACTTCTAAAGAGAAATCAATAAGGAACCAGAAAGAAGAAAATGGTTCTAAGGATGGTTTTGAATGCAGAGGAGATGGTGCTTGAAAAGAAGTCGTCTTAGGTGACATAGAGCCATGAGTGACAACCCAAAAGGTTGGAGGTATCACTTGAAGCTATGATGGTAAGGTGAAAGAAGTACTTTCAGTTAATTCTATGCAGCTAGCAAAGGAGGCATATGTGCATCCTTACAATATGCTATAGATTTCCTAGGCAAGTCAAGTTTGAGGCTAGCTGGAAAAGGGAAGAGAATAGTACAAGAAAGCCTAAAGTACTAAAGTATTCAGTCAGGAAAAGGGATGAAGAAGTTCAGTCCTGAAGAGTAACTAGATGTTGAAAAATCTAGAGTCTATAAAACAACTTGGTTTGGAATTTAATTAATCCAAGTACGAGTTGGGATAGTAGGATCCAAGGGACAAATGAAAGCTGAAGGTTAATATCAACTTAGTTCGTGGCTATAAATGCAAAATTATCCAAGAGTGATTTGGATAGAAAGTGCTCAGATCAGAACTAATCATGCACGATGATTACAATAGGAGCACAGGAAGATTCAGGAATCTGGGAAGAATTGAAGACTTCTTGGATCAACAAGGGAAAGTTTCACATGGGAAATAAGTTGCTTAAATTGTGGTAGAAACAGTTGAATTGGGGTTGGTTGAACAACCATAAGCAGAAAAAAGAAATTATTCCATGTTGCAAGTGTTGTTGATGATGTTGTTGCATAAGGAGGGAAGAAACAAAAAGATGAAGTGTTGGTTATAAGTTTGATAAAATAAGCATGAAAGATTCTACTTCAATCAGACATTCAGGTAGTATAAAATTTATTAATGGCAGTCATGCAGGTATGCATTTATTACTCTTATTGCATAATTGTTGAAGGGTATTTAGGTAAGAATTTCCTCAGCCAGAGTTATTTTATAAAATCACACATGGTTATATTATTGAATGCATACCACTGGATGTGGTAAAGGATGGAGACTTGTATTAATTCAAATCTTATTATCTTTGAATGCACACATTGACATAGGAGAATGTCATGTTAATTTGGTAGTGGGGTAATAACCAAAGAATTAAAAGATATAATTTATTATAGGAATGAATGTTAGTAAGCTAGTCTTGTATGAGACCAGGACATAGTTGGATATGGCAAGGTATGGATATGGAAAGGTTATGAGCCACACAGGTACTAAAAGCTTCCTACATTTAAATAAAACTTGGGCTGCAACCTTTTTGCTAACACTAATGAAAACCACAGAATTATATTCTTGGTGTAGTGTTCGGGTTGAAAAGGAAGGTATCCAATTAAATGGGAATAAAATAGGAAGTGTTTGGGGAATGTGTCAATACATTGGCCAGAATTCCAACTTATGGATGGTGAGATACATGATTGAGATACAAAGAATTATGTAATTCAATGCAAGGTGCATTGAATAAATATGCGTTGAGAATTGCACGCATGCATGGTAAGTGATATAATTGTATACTTAAATGCATTTGTGGAATGAGTTTTGTAAGTACATGCATATATATTATCACATGGGAATAATTGTTACTAACAACTGAAATGTTGTTAACTCATGAAGTTGAGGACATTTCAGGGAGGTGTTAGACATTGCAACAGGAAAGTTGCAAGTCAAGTAGTCACATGAATATTGACTACATAAAACTTCTTGTTCAGAAAAAGAAGTAATGAACTTACATATATTAATTATGAACATACATATGCATATAATGATGAGTCATTCTATTTTATTAATTTTTTTGGTAATTGTGATTAAATTGCTAGGTGCAAGAAATTATAAGATCATTGCATAAGGTTTTGTACATATTGCAATTGAATTATGATGTACAGGAAATACTGACAAGTTGTTGGTTGGATGCAAGATGAAGCATTGCAAGAAAAATGGTATGCAGTTTGGTGCCTGTGGAAAACCACAAGGAAGGATGAATTCATAATATGGCAACAACCAAGAAGAATTATGAAATAGAATTTCATGTTTTGGGGAAAAATTTTAATTCCCTTTTGAACTAAGTTTGAGTTCCTAAATGAATTCTTTTATGTTTTCTCATGATAATTGCATGTGGGTGATGCAGGTGAGATGATGTTGATTAAAGTGGAATGTTAACTACAAAGAGTAGCTCAGGGAAGATGTTGATTGGAAATATCTGAGGGCAGCTGAAACTCCTGGAGCCACAGTGCTCTGAGACTTCCTGATCCGGCATGTTGTTGAAGCCCAAGGAAAGGGAGGTGTAGCGGCAGATGGACTGTGTGACCAAAGAAGGTGTACACTCCTGTGGTGGGACATGCATGTGGGGAATGAGAGACAATTGGTGGGAGTGTTGTTGAGGTTTGGTACCTTTGCCTAAACCATGTTGATATGGATTGTGGACCGTGGCTATCTTGGGTATCCATTGCCTCGATGAAGTCATATCCTTGCTAAGGGGTGGAAGGTCTTATCAATCAAAAGGTGTATGGGTAGAGTGTTTATGTCTGTGGATTCACAACCCTGTTAAGATTTTATCAACAGTAACATCTAAGGATGGGTGGAACATCGTGGATATACAACCTGTCAGTGATTTCAATGTAATGGGCTGTAAATACAAAGCCTCATAAAAAAAATATAAATACATAAATTATTTCTAATTTACTTCTTTATTTACTGTTCCATCATAATAATTGATAGTTTAGCAGCATACTAGTAGTATTATAATGACGAACATCAATATAATGATTAAAAACAATAAGAAAATGCATAAGGTATTTACCTCAATCTGATGCTCAACCTGAAGTTGATGATGTTGTTGATGATGTTGAACCTGAAGCTGATGATGTTGTTGATGATGATGATCCTGCCCTGCCCAAACTGTGTTTTAACCTCCTAGCCAACTAGGAATAACCTCTCTATCTCCCTAGCTCCAGGAATCCTTACGGTTTCCTGGCCCTTCAGCCCAAAATTCTGAGCAACAACTGAACCCCGGTGAGAGTCCTCAAGAAAAAGTGTTCCATCCCAAAATTGTTGTCTCGTGCCATCCTCCTACTTCCTCTCCAAATTTTCTTACCTTCCCATCAAACAAAAATATCCCCAAAACCCAATATGGCTCCCCCCCGAGTTCTCCCCTCTCCCTTATCTTCCTCCCTCGAATCCATTTCTCCAACCTCCTTACCCCCCATTAACTCCTCAACCACCTTATCTCTCCCATTAATTACTTCATCTACCAATGTTAATAATATTATAATAAAGTCTCCAATAATTCATTTTAATAATTAATTAAATTAATATGAATTATTCATGATAATTACATAGTTAATTAGGGTTGTTACATACACCCAACCTTCAAGAAACTTCGTCCTGAAGTTAGAGTAATTTACAATACAAGGGTAATGACGCATGGTTCATACATCCAAATCAAATAAACAACATTATCAGTGAGCAAAAAAAACTTAACATACTAGTGTACATGTGCAAGAAATGCATGTGTAGCTAGCACATACAAGGCTCGTGCATGTACTAATGACAATAATTATAACACCTTTAGTAATTCTTGTATGCATCCAATCCAATCAACAAGACCATTCATTTCATAAAAGATAGTAAACCAATTAAAATGTTCGAAAAATCGCTCAATTACAATAATTTAGCACAACAATGTTCATTTAGATAATTGTAGTTCAGTTAAGCAATTATGAATATACATATATACATATTTTCTTTTCAAAAGGGAAAAATAATAAATTCCAATATAAGGAAAAATCCCCCACACACTCTCAACTATTTCTATTCATCCTTCCTCCCTAACTTACTTCCGTCTTCCATCCCTATCCTTCCTCTGTTGGACTATCTTGGAGCGTCAACTATATTTACCTAACTCCAAATAGAACCCGTAAGCAGAAGTGTCACTCTCTTGACCAAGCTTCCTCAGCAGGAAACTGACAGTCATCATCACACGTCTAGGGGAGCATGAGCTAACACCGTCCTCCCATCCTAATAGGACTAGGGTCCACACTCTACCATGGAATATACAGTGGCACTGTGTTGCTGGGAATTTTGTCATCATATATTCAATTTTAGGTAGTCTCACCACCTGAAAACTTGCAATGGTCCATATATAATAGAAAATAATTTGGACCAACATAATTTCATATACAAAGATTCATACCATATTGTTTCTCGGTCGGTGTTCACGACATCAACTTTTATTATCATTATCCTTTGGCTATTTCATAGCCCATTAACCTGTAGATTAATCTATAACACAAACTTATACATATCTATGCATTATCATCATGTAAATGCATTCAACCATAATCTCAATTCGGTATCCACGTACCAACAACTTTAAATATCAAAATTTTCAAGTTAGAAATAGATCGCATAATATCCCCATAATTCAATTAACATTAACCATTTATTTTAATTGGCATTCACATAATAGATTGCATCATATCCATCATCATTAAGATAACGTTAAACATTCATAGAATTGTCATTCACGTAATCGATTGCATCATATCCATCTTTATTCAAAAAATGTTAAACATTCATAGAATTCTCATTCACATAATTGATTGCATCATATCCATCGTTATTCAAATAACGTTAAACATTCATAGAATTGACATTCACATAGGTTCAGACGTCTCAAAATTTCAAGTGTATCATTAATAGTTTCACAGTGAATAAAAAAATAAAGGTCATTAGGCCTTAGGTAATTCTAGTTGTCTAAGTCAAAAGGTGGTATTACATACACCCAACATTTGAGAAACATATTCTCGAGGTGGTCAAAAAAGTGAGGGATGATCGCATTGTAATGTCTCGACATCCTCCCAAGTAGCAGATCCTGGGCTATACTTGTCCCACTGGACCTTAAATTGGTCTACTAGATGGTTCCTGAGATGTCGGACTCTACGGTCATATATGCATAATGGTTCTACCTTGAGGGTTCCTACGTCTGATACCTGCAATTCCTTCCAAATCAGTTTATGAGATTCGTCAGCAACATAATGACGTAGAACAGATACATGAAAAGCATTATGAGTTTTATGTAAGTGGGGTGGTAGTACAAGAAGATAGGCAATGGGTCCAATTCTCTCTTGGATTTTGAATGGTCCTATAAATCCAGGCGGAAACTTTGTCCCCTTCTCGAACCGAATAGTACTCTTATTAGGCCTGATACAAATGAAAAATTGATCTCCCACTTTATAACTTCGGTCAGTCCGATGTGCATTAGCGTAACTTTTTTGTCTATCTTATGCTTCCTTTAGTCTCTGCCTAATCTCAATCACATGTTCTTCCATCTCTTGAATCAATTCTGGCCCAACTGTCACTTGGTCTTCTAACCTTTCCCAACTCAACGGTGTTCTGCATGGCCTTCCATACAAAGGTTCATATGGTGGCATTCCAATGGAGCTATGAAAAGTGTTATTGTAGGCGAACTCTACCAAAGGTAGGTACTTATCCCAAGGTGTTTGATTATCCATAGCATACATCCTAAGCATGTCTTCCATAACCTGATTTAATCTCTCAGTTTTCCCATTTGTTTCAGGATGATAAGTTGTGCTTAGGTTCAATTGAGTCACCAACACTGACTGCAAACTTGTCCAAAACCTAGAAGTGAATCTGGAGTCCCTATCTGAAATGATCTTCTTGGGTATCCCGTGCAAACAGATGACCTCACTTACAAACACGCTTGCCACATCAGTGACATCGTAAGTTTCTCTATCGAAATAAAATGAGCACTCTTGGTTAACTTATGAACTATCACAAGAATGGCATTATGTCTATGCGATGTGAATGACAATTCCACAACAAAATCAATAGAAATGACTTCCCACTTGGACATAGGGACATCATGCAGTTGTAGGAGACCTGTCGGGTGGTGGTGGTCAGCTTTCACTTGTTGACACTCTAGGAACTTGGCGATGAAATGAACTACATAGCGCTTCATTCCTACCCAGAAGAAAAGATTATTCTGTCTGTGTACATTTTCTTCACACCCAGATGTGCACAATAAAGTGCTCTATGGGATTCCTTTAGTATGATGCTTCGAATATCCCCACCTTCAGGGATGTACATCCTTCCTTGATATCTTAATATTCCATCTTCTTCCAGGCTATATCCTTCATACTTTGGATCTAATTGCCTCCCACTCTGGAGGGTTGAAGTAACCTTTAAATACCAACTATATCCAAGTATTTTCATCAACACACGCTCCCTTAGATTAAATTTTAAGGGTACCAAAGAGAAGACATCTGGTCTCCTACTCAAGGCATCTGCGACCACATTCTCCTTTCCCTTGATGTATGAAATTCCAAAATCATACTCACTCATAAACTCACTCCATCGCCTCTTCCTGGCATTGAAATTCCTTTGAGTGAAGAGATGTTTTAAACTTTCATGGTCCATTTTGAGCTCAAAATTTCTCCCCACTAGATAGTGCCTCCAAAGTTTCAGAGATAGCATTAGAGCTGCCAACTCTAAATCATGAGTAGAGTAAATATCCTCATCTTTCTTCAACTTCCTTGATGCATATGATATCACTCCTTCATCCTACATTAGCATGTCCCCCAACCCTTGCTTCGAGGCATCCGTGTAGATTGTGAAGTCGTTTTCCATATCCAACACTCGTAGAATTGGTGCACTGGTTAGTAACCTCTTAAGCTCTATGAATGCACTATCACATTCTTCTGTCCATTCATACCTGACCCCCTTCCACTGCAGAGTGGTGATGGGTTTCTCTATTTTAGTGAACCCTTCCACAAATCTCTGGTAATAACCTGCTAGCCCCATGAAGATTCTTACCTCATGCACATTTTTCGGCACTAGCCATTCCATAATGGCCTTTACCTTTTATGGGTCCATAGATATTCCTTCACCGGAAATGATATGACCCAAATAGTGAATTTCTTTCTGGAATAAATAACACTTCGACAAGTTTCCATACAATTTGTTCTCCCTAAGGCAGGACAACACCACTCGCAAGTGTTCCTCATTTTCTCTTTCGTTCTTGGAATAGATGAGGATATCATCTAGAAAGACATGTACAAAGTGGTCTAAGTACTTCCAGAATGCACCATTCATGAGGCTCATGAAAATTGTTGGCACATTGGTCAAACCGAAATGTACTACAACAAGCTCGTAATGCCCAAACTGAGTTCGAAATGCAGTTTTAGGAATATCTCCTTCCTTAATCCTTAACTGGTCATACCATGATCGCAAATCAATTTTTGAGAACATCATTGCTCCTTTCATCTGATTAAAGAGATCATATATTCGTAGCATTGGGTACCTATTTTTCACTGTAGCACGATTCAAGTCCATGTAATCTATACACAGTCGTAAGGAACCATCCTTCTTCTTCACAACAGTTACTAGTGCACCCCAAGGTGAGACACTAGGCCTTATTATCCCTAATTCGAGTAGTTCTTTCAACTGCATCTGCAACTCACAAAGTTCTGGCACTGTCATCCTATACAGAGTCTTGGAAATTGGCTCTGCACCAAGTTTTATCTCAATAGTAAAATCAAGCTCCCTCTCAAGAGGTAACCCTGGAAACTCTTTCGAAAAAACATCCTTAAACTCCAAAAATATTGGGTACTAATCCAAGGAGGGTTCTTTCCTTTCATTGACTACTTCCACTACATATAGTCAACAGCCTTGCCTCATGCAACATTTAACCTGCATATTCAAGATAAAGCATAGAGACACCTTCCTGCGTACACCGTGGATCTCTACTAGCATTTCTTCATCATCAACACAAAGCACCCTTTTCGTGAAACAATCTACCATAGCTCGATGGGATTCTAACCAATCCATTCCAATGATTAGGTCATACGTCCCCAGAGAAATGACATATACATTCAACCTAGTAGTACACACCCCTAGGTGTACTAGACAATTATCAACACTAGGTCCTACCGCTTTTTTTTCTCCTGAAGCCATCTCGACTTGTTTAAAGTCATCGTTCTCATAGGCTGCCAACCCACACCTTTCTAATGTAGATGGTGAAATGAAACTATCTGTAGCACTAGAATCAAATAAAATTTTAACATTGACATGATTTAGCGTACCTGACGACTCCACCACTGTGGATTGATGTTCTTCCTTGCGATTATTAACCGCAGCATAAATCTGGTGGCTACTACTCTCTCTTCCCATCAGGGCCTTTCCTTATCTATGCACAAATCCTACTCGCAACTCTGGCCAGTCACACTGATAATGGGGTCCTCCACACCCCCAACATGTAACATGAGATGGAACCTGTGCACTTCCCTATGATGGTCTCTGAAATGAGTTCCATCCCATGGAGACCCTGCCCCTACTTCCTGCTCCCTGAGAAGGTCATGGACCTACCTGCATCGTTGGTGATGAGTGGGATGTTGCACTCGCTGCCATTGAAATACATGTATCAACTGTCCTAGGTGTGACTCTACTACCATAAGGAGGTGGCCTAGAGCTCCCTCCCCTGAAGAAGGTCCTAGGGGCCTTCCCCAAGAATCCAGGATGTTGTGGAAAGGTCAATCTCATACCTTCATTTAAGCTCATATGCTCCTCTGCATAACGTGCATTTTCAACTGCTTCCGCTACTAACGATGGTTTCCACATCTGTACCATGGCCCTTATCTTAGGGTTTAACCCATACACAAAATGTTCTTCCTTTCATTGAATGGTATTCATGTATGAGACATATTTTACCAACTCCATGAACCTGATCCCGTACTCTTCCACGATCCTATTTCCTTGTACTAGAGCATGAAATGATCCCACCTGTTGTTCCTCATAGGAAGTCAGAAAATATTTCCTACGGAACCTTTTATCCAAAAGTTCCCATGAGACGGTGTCTAGGGTGAGGTGAAACTTCCTCTCCAGGTTACCCCACCAGTTCAGGGCACTGTCCCTCAACTGAAAGATCGTTATTTTCTCCTTTGATGTGGAAGCATAGTCTCTTAAGGAGAAACATTGTGTCATTCCTTTCAACTATTCGTCCACACGTTCACTGGCATGACCCCTGACAAACTCTGGGAGTTTGATCTTCTGTATTTCTCTAGTGATGTCCCCATGTGGAGGCCCTCCCTTTGAATCCCTCGATGCTTTAGGGTTACCCACTCCAGATGGTGGGTGTTCCACTTGGACATCTACTGGTTGACGCCCCTTTAAAGTCTCATTAATATCCTCCAAAGAGCACAAAATGAGATCTAATTCTGGCGATGGTGGTGGCAGCACCGATGTTGGCAGTCCTTGCAACAATTCCCCTCAACCTCAATTTCCCCAAGTCCTAACTATCTTGAATATTTGAATCTGCATCAAACCAAATGCTTGTCAAGGAAGAGTCTAAGGCAGTTCACATTCGCTCAACTTATACTTGTAAACATAGGGTTAGGTGTAAGTTTTTTCTTTACTTGTCTCTAAATAGA